>JAPMOB010251728.1:0-29992 GCA_029875015.1 Lepomis gibbosus
CACACACACACGCTCACTTTCACTTTATCTCAGCCTTTTAAGCCACTCTGTCTCTCAATCATACATGCCACACATGACCACACAGATAAGTGGACATAAGGAGTTGGAACATACACGTGCACACTCACCCATACACACACACACATACACAGAAGTCTGTATTCTGTTCTTCTTGTCAGCGTAGAATCCAAAAAAATGCAACAAAAGACAGTTATTCCAATACTTCCCAACGTTTCCCTCATGCCACATCGATTTTTGCCCTTAGCCATGCATTTAATGGTAGCTCGTTACATAACTGGGAGATTTAGTTGTGAAATGTTTGGCTTGGAGGCACCCTTACCGCGGCACGAAAAATATGCCACAATCACCTCATTTGTCTTTTCTTGTTTTGGTTGAAAAAACAGGGGAAAAAGAAAAATAATCCCACATGCTATAAATGAGCCTTGGGGGCAGGGGGTACAGACAGAGTGACTTACATTGAGGAGCTAACAATGAATTCAATTCATTGCCTCCGTTTGGCTGCAGTAGGCCTACTGAAGGACAAATGAACCTGTGGTTAATGAGAACTTCTCTTGAGCCCCGCGCCACCAGCTAGAAAACTTTCATTGAAACAGTGGGCGACATTCAGACACATTTTACAGCTACTGAAAATCCATCAGACACAAAGAAAGCAGCATTATTATTCATTTGGAGTTTCTGAAAATGTCCAATATCCACTCTCCTTCTAGCTTTGTTGTGGTCAACCATCTTGCTCTTTAGCTGCTAAAAGCTCCACTATGTTCACCAGCTAGTTATTAAAGCCCCCCTCCAGTATATTTTGACATTTCTATGATATTTCATATTTTTCTGAGTCACTTCCTTACAATGTTGATTACCCACATAGTTTGCTAAATATTTTTTGACAAATAGCTTAATTTTGTGCAAAAATTGCTTAGTTGTTAAAACGGGGTGGTGACTTATGACTACAGTGATTCCATAAGTCATACGTCACTCTCCAAGCTTGCACAGGCGCACTGTCATGCCTCCTTAAAAAACTGTCACGCCGTCGCGCCTCGTTAAAAGAGCATCAAACCGGTAAACATTGTTGTGAGCTAGCTAACCAATTTATCATGTAATTTATTTAGAACTTACAGCAGGTATGTTTCTCTGTGTCTGATTGTTGGTTTCTCTTTCTAGTTTAGTTAGCCAGGTGTAGTTAGCTAGCATAGTTATTGCAGAAAGTTGGCTAACAGGTCTTCATTTTATTTTTTGGTGTCCTCCTCTTGGTTTAATGTGCTGTTCATTTTCATTATTGCATGTGTGCGTGCGGTGTTGGAGGACAGATGACCGAAAACGTGTCACACTTTCACCTGCCAATGTCTTATATACAGTCTGCAACATGCATTTTACTGACGGCCGTTTTACCGCCACCCACAGTAAAGTAAGCGCACCACAAAAAGTAGTGGGAGTTATTGTGCGCAGTGTGTGACAGGACCATCAAATGTGTGATTGATAACAGCTGATACACGCACATTAGTTCCTATCATGGGTAAGTAATAGCTACTCCTGCCAGACAGTAAAGTGAACTAAACTTTACAGTGTTGTGATGTTAACACAGCATATCGTTAGTGAACACTCAGCCAGTCAATTTTTGGTTGTCATGGTAATGTATTACGTCTGAGTATTAACCACACTCCCATTCTCTGTTTGAAACAGAACGTTGACCAAAAACAGCAGTTAAAACTGGCTAAAGGGGGGCTTTGACTTTGTCTGTCTGCTTTCCGGTGCTGGGTGGGTAGCAAACATTAGCTTTTTCATTTTCGCTGAAGACCGCTATCTGTGTGGCTAGAAACAAGAATGACCAGTGAGTCTGAACCAACACAGTCAAATTGTTTTAGTTGTATTAAAATTAAAACAATTGAAAACAATTCCATATAATAAATATATAAGTGGGAAAAAATCTACTCTGGATAACCCACTTGTAATAGTTTTCATAGAGGCTATTTCTTTAACAGGAAGAAGTTTCACTGAAAACTATCAGAGACGAGGTCTAAACTAGGCTAAAACTATTTCCATGGCTCCCACTTGAAGTGAGGTGAGGTGGAAAAATAAGTGTAAATAAGGTGTTGGATGAACTGACAAAACAGCCATATTGCCTAAATCTTATCTGGGTAATAATACAGAGGAAAGTATCTTAAATGTCAGAGTTTTTACATTGGAATAAATGCCATCCTGATAACTATAAACCTCCAGACATTTGTGCCAAAAAAGCTTCCTCTGCCTTCCACTGTTTTCTCCCAGACATTTCAGACACTATTATGTCAAATCAGGCCCTGCTGCTAAGTCAAGAACATTGCTTTTGAAGATGGAAAGTGTGTTTTTGTGCAGTGCTGACCTGTGGGTGCTGAGATGGTGGTGGGTGCACTGGTCCTGCGGCCCCTCTCAGCGGTGATGCTGATGGTGTACAGCATGCCCGGTGTAAGGCCCCTCAGGGTGTGAGACTCAGAGGTGCCTGGGACCACGTCCTCAGCCCTGTGGCCATCAGCAGATACGTAAACCAGTCTGAAGGAGTCCAGTTTGGCCAGGGGGTGTTTCCACTCCAACATCATGGTGGTCTCTGTCACCTCTGCAACAGTCAAGTCCTTGGGAGCATCCAGGGCTAATTAATGAGGTAGAGGAGAGGTTGCGAATGGAGGTTTAAGTTTTAATACTACAGAGCAACTAAGCCATTATCTCTATGGATTTCTCTTTAGCTCTTTCTCTTTAGAGTTCAAAAACTGGGCAATTACTGCACCGTCAAAGAAAGCATTACCATACCTGTAATACTGAATAGGTAAAGATAAGGGGAAAACTGGCAAAACAATGTTTGATGGACAGAATATTCTGATGATTTGAAATACTGTGAAAACACAATGAAATGAGCGTATACACTTATAAAACAACAAAAAGATTACACTTAATCCCTTTATGCTTGGGCTGAATTTTGATTGTCGCAGCAGCAAAATGGTGAATATGTTTTCAGACAGAATGCAAAACTACCTATAGAGGCGGCGTGATTGCAGGCAAAGTTGAAGATGCATCCGCACCAGCCGAAAATGAATCTACTTCATAAATGTACAGAGACAGGAGGAAAAATGAGAGAGACTGGATAGAAATGGAAGGAAAAGAAAGAATCAAAGTCTCTGATGAGTTCAGAGATCAGTCAGAGGCTGAGATGAACTCAAGCACACAGGCACACTCCCAGAGACACGGTCAATGCATCCGTGTGCGCATCTGGTACAGTACATTGGCTGGTCGGGGCGAATAAACAGAAACGGTCCACTGGTCAAATTTGAGCGAATGACATGAGGCAATAATTCGCTTAACTTTTTGTCTGACCACACCATGAGGGAATAGAACATCGGACAAGTAGAACTTTGGAAACATTATATCTAAGTTGAAAGATATAAGAATTAGTATTATTATAAATAGTGAATTATTGTGGGTCAAATTTTATTGTTTAGTTTTTTATTCTGATTTAAGAATGCTTTTTGTCTATATAGCAACATCAATATAATAGAAATCACTAAAAAGATTCTGTGTAGTACGGAGATATGCACTGACGTCAAACAAGGACAATGTGAAAGAGAGTGGATTAAGTAAAAGGCACATACACACAATATTATGTGAAAGCATCTTACCAGTCACTGCATTGGTGGTCGTCGGCAGACTCTCCCGCTCCTCTTTCACCGCCGTCACACCCATCCCGTACTCTGTGCCAGGTCTCAGGCCTACATAACAGGGCAAAATAAAAAGCAGCGTCATGTTTTGTTTGTACAAATCCTCTCTGGTGTCACCAAATGAACGATGGGGAGGTTCTGTAGTCAAGTGGCCAGCTGTTTCGGCTAATGGCTCCAGTGCCTATGGCGAACACAAAAAACGCTCTCATGTGCCTTGATTGCACAATAGATTGCAGCCTAATTGCATTTCATGGTAAGCCTGTGTTCACTGTTGAACATCAGTGTGGTATTTGCATTGATGGATCTATAGGGCCCTTGTCGCAGAGTAGAGTAGAAACACTACTTGCTATGATACAGCAGGCTCTGGAGGCCCTTGGTCTCTACAATTAAGCCCTCTCTCGGCCTGATCGCCTCTAATTCCTTTATTAACTCCCACAGAGGTCATCACACACAGAGTATTGCAGCATGAAATTACACCTAATGCCCAGGAAACTCATTATCAATAAAATCACGAGCGTGAAGGCAATTACAGATAATAACTGTGTGAAAGAAGTGCTGAGGTGTGTGTGGAGCAGAGGGGGACGTCGGCTGAATGGACACAGTGCTTTATTTCCATGGGATGGGCCTCCCAAGGACAAAGAATTGGGCCAGACAAAGACACTATTAGACCGTTTTTTGGAAGCTTTTTTTTTGTTTCTCATGGTGTCTAATCCTGCCATGCTGCAGCTCACAGTGTAGAAACAAACAGAAAAAAAACACATCCGCCTCAAAGCATGGCTTTATAATGTCAGCGGTGCAGACAGATGAAAACGCGCCCCGCTTTTCTTGTTTGAGCAAGATCTCACAGTAAAACAAGCAGCAGTGTTATTCCATTTAAAGTCTGAATGCCAAACCCCCCTGGGTGGTTTTCTAATAAAGTGGGCCTTTTGTAGACGGGCAAACATTTCACAACACAAAACAAAGGCAACCCATTTTGGAAATGAGCAGGCTGAATATAACACTAACCATTTAACGGGGAGCGCCACAAACACTTGCCCGAAGAATTAGGAGAATAAACACTTCACACTGTATAATTTTTTTTTCCCACAGACGCTTTTCAGCTGTGTCATTTGGATGCAAAGTGGTAAAGTGCTAATGTGAACTCAAAGCAGACAAAGGAATGAAAACACTGAATATGTCCGCTGTGAAACAGCCCGTTCATTTAGCCGAGGAGGACACAGTTGTTTATTACTGTAACTGTGATCAGTGCTAGTTGTAGCCTAATTGCTCTGACATGGTGAGTGGGTGCTGGGTCATAAATGAATTTAACTCCAATTTACTGCAAAATCCTTTAACTTGTAACTAATGGCTTTATTAATGGTCAAATTTTTTTTACTAATGCGTTATAGATCAGATTTAAGCCATTAGCAACATATTCAATGTCTTGCTGGGAGAGGATCACCAGCTAAATACGTTTTTCACGACCTGGCAAGGTAAAAGTTGCTCTAATTAATGGCTCATAAATAATCTATAAAGAATTTGTAAATTATGTATTACTCATTATGTCTGTGAATATTCTCAGTCCTCCAGGTCATAGTTCTCCAAATAAGGTTAAAATCCAGACAACTGGACTTGGTTCAAGATACTCGATATAGACCATTAGTTACAACTTATAAACCCTTACTAAACTATGGCCATTAAGTCTGCTTGTTCGGTAAAAGTTTTGGTGACATTGACAAAAAGTTTTAAATTCAATTAGATGTTTATTACTGAGGAAGTTAATGATATACAGTGTATGTATATCCATGAAAACTCTATCCTGAGATGTGGCTAAAAGCTTGGAAAAACTAGTTTAAGGTTACATTACTGTTACATAAGTCTGTATCTGTGACTTGCATGCTAATGGTTAATCCATCCATCCCTCGTCAACCGCTTATCCTGCGTACAGGGTCGCAGGGGGGCTGGAGCCTATCCCAGCTTACAGTGGGCGAAAGGTGGGGTACACACTGGACAGGTCGCCAGTCCATTGCAGGGCCACACATAGACAAACACTCACACTCACATCCACACCTAAGGACTATTTGGGAGACACCAATTAACCTAGCCTGCATGTCTTTGGACGGTGGGAGGAAGCCGTAGCACCCGGAGAGAACCCATGCGGACACGGGTAGAACATGCAAACTCTACACTGAATTCAAATTTCAGTGTGTGTGTGTGTGTGTGTATGTGTGGTACCGGTGATCTTGGCCTGGGTTGTGTCCTTGGGTCCCGGGTGGAAGAGCAGCTCTCCGTGCTCGCCTCCAGACAAAGGTCCATACTTGATGCGGTAGTTGTCCACCTGAGCATAGCTGTTCTTCCACTCAAGAGTGATGCTCTCGTCCGTCAGCTCCACCATCTGAAGGTCTCTGGGGGCGTCCAGGTCTACAACACAGAAATGGACTTTGGATAGATGCACCTAAATAAACCAAAATGTAACTGTAATAAACTTTTAATCTAGGCCCAAACCTGAAGCAGTTCCTTATAGAAGACAACATTAACATTTTCCGCATTATTCTATACTTGGGAGGTAATTTGGTCCCTCAAGGAATGCACACATCGACGTACACACATCAGCAGGATATCCTTCCTTGTAAACATATAGCCATAAGTAAAGTATGTGTGGTCCAACCCCCAGCTGAAACACAGCTCATTAAACATGGCTATAATAAACAGTAAATGACTGTAAAAAAAATTGTATCTGGGAAGAAGGTTGTAATATTTTATGTAAAAAAGTTCAGGTGGATCTATTTTTTTTGGCCTAAAACACAGCACATCAAATTATTATTTCAGTCTGACAGTACCCGTGAGGAAAGACTGGTAGACAGGAATGCTGGTCCGTTCTCCTTTCCGAGCCATCAGAGATACCTCGTACTGGGTGTCGGGGGTGAGGCTTCCCAGGTGGTACTGAGTGTCAGTGGAGGACAGCTCTACCACTTTGCGATCAGCGGTGTCCGAGCTGGGCCCGTAGGAGACGGTGACCCCATCCACCTCAGCCACGGGCTGGAACCAGGTCACCAGCGCTGTGGTGTCCGTCACGTCACGCACGTCCACTGTGCTGGGGGCATCAATCACTGGAGAGATATGGGATTACATTGTATGTTAAAGGACCCATGTTGTTAAAATTCCAATGTCTTTCTGTACACACGTGATCAAAAGGTATTTGACTACAGACTGTTAAATGGATTTGTTTGAGTGTTTTGGAGCGTGGGATTTGGTGTTATGTTTAAAGGCATTCTGCCTTTGCAGCATTTGAACTGAAAAGTGTCGACTCAGCAGTTATTAAGAGGTGATGCTGTTACCGTTTGCACAACCCGTTCTCATCTCAGGCGTTATATACCCACTCTTTGAGACAGCGTAGTTATTTTACGTAAAAGGTACCCTTTAGCGTGTGTATGAAACGCTGCAGCGTGCTAGTGCATTGCAACACAAAGGAGGCCAACCCTATCGGCCGATGTGCACAGCTCTAGGGTTGGCCGGTTGACATCTATGGATTCACTGACTTAGGTTCAGGTAAAAACTTCTGTGATGGTTAATAAGGTTAGGGTAAGGCGCATCGGGGTCTGTCAAGGCCTTAAACACAAACTTCGCCAGCTATTTTGACCCCAGGGCGTCACATGCAGACGTGCCTGGAGGCGTCTCGTAGACACGCAAAAGTGTACCTTTCACGTCAAATAACCAAGCTTTGTCACCCTTTCTCAAAGCGTAGGTATATGATGCCTAAGATGAGAATAGGCTGGTCTGCCACTTAGTATTCTGTGTGTCTTTTAAATTTAACAGTATAACAACATTTCAAGTCTGTCCTAAAACAATAGTCACATGAACAATTTAAACAGGTTCCATTGCTGTAATCATTTCTCCTGTTTAGCCCTCCTCCTCCCGTGCAAATATTTATTCAAGGGTTACAAAATCAGACTAGAATTCCTGTTCAGTTTTGAGATCAGTCAACATCAGAGCTGCCATACAAACACAAACACACAACCACACTCTGCACACACAGTGTATACGTTGCTAGTTACCGCTGTAACACAGAAGGAATTAGTTCTTTTTTATTAGAGGACTGATATAAAAAAATGGAAATATCTGTAAGATATTTCTGTAAGTTGACAAGTTTTTTGTGCTCATGGTCAGCTAGAATGCTGAACGCAGTAGATTTAGAAACATAATGTCCAATTTTGGGTGTCTGTCTCCACTTTATTTCTATCCAGATAGAATTTAGCAGTAGATTTTTTCCGTTATGGTTACATCCCTTTTGGTGTTAGTTGAGTCATCATCCAGCTTTGCCTCTCTGTCATTCCTGTGTTTTCCTGCCGTTTTCCCCTCCTTGTGTTCCTGTGAGTCCCCGGTTTGTTTTCTGTGTGTGTGTGTCCGTCTGTCTGTCTGGGTGTGGCGCTCAGTTCCTGCTCCTGCTGCTAATCACCTGCACACCTGTTTCTCATCCTCTCCTACCAACCGCCCGGACACCTGTGACTCATCCACTAATGAAAACTCTGCAGGATCTCTACCCTGCACTCTAGCCCTCACTAGATTGTTCAACAGTGTGAATGTGGTGTTATACGTCATGGCCATACGTCAAGTGATCTTAGTCACTGTTGTTTCCTCGTGTTTTTTGGACTCCTAACGAATCTTGTGTTTGAACTAACCTCAGCTGAGTCTTGCATGTTCTTAACATATTGATGACATTGAACTCTGATTATAGACCATGTAGGTAGGAAACAAATGTATGAGTTAGGTGTGGGGTGGAGGCAGAACGTGTCAGGGTTTATATATATATTGCACGAATACAGTCATTTTAGCAATGCAGGTGATGAAAATTGTAACAATCCTCTTGCATTTATGGGGTTATTCAAACTATTTACAGATCAAATCCCCACACTGTGAAGGGCGCCTTTTCACAGGCGCTGAAATTGATTTGTCACACGCAAACAACTTTAGGAAAGTCAACCCTCTGTGCAGCGCTGATAAAATGAAGAATCTTCATTTGAGCTTAACACAGATTCATCTTCTGAGCAGGCTGCGAGTGTGTCGTTCTGGTGTCACGCTACCATTCCCCTGGGAGACCGGTGTCCCTCTGAGCCTGACTGCTTGACTGACTGGCGACTCCCACACATGATGGGTTGGGTTGGAGGGGGAGGAGAGAGGGGAGGACGAAAGGACTCGCTTTACACAATTAGCCCCACAGCATGCAAATCCCACAGTATGCACCCGCAAGCCGGTGTAAAGAGCCTGGCTGATGTGGAGAATTCTGAACCTTATAATCCAAGTAGTGTAGTGCTTGCACATGGGCATACGTGTGTGTGTGTGTGTGTGAGCACATGCATGTGCATGCATAAGCAGTGAACAGAAGAAACATTCACCTTTACCTTCTCGTGTATTCCAAAATTTCTTCAAAATACATTCATGGGAATTTTTACAGAAAGCATTTAACTAATTATCAATGTCAATGTGCAAATCTTTTTTCACAAATTCAATTCAATTCAATTTTATTTATATAGCACCAAATCACAACAACAGTTATCTCACAGCGCTTTTCATAAAGAGCAGGTCTAGACCATACTCTGAAGTAATTTACAGAAGCCCAACAAACATACAAATAGCATGCATTTCTTTCCAGCAGCTCACTGCTGCCACAACAGAAATGTGTAAATGTTCATCTCATTAAAGCATGAAACATTTCATTGTAACATGATAATTTGGTATGTAGTGTAATGGAACAAGAAGCTTCCATAGTTTGCTAAAAGAAGAAAAAGATCCAGTCAGTGTTTAAAGCTAAACACTAGCCTAGATGAAGACATTCTGCCATCACTTCTTACTAGACATTAAGAATGATTATGTTCGTGAAGGTGTATTTGATGACCAGCAGTGATGAGTTTCATGGGCCAATACTATGAAGCAAGTTCAACATACCCAGGATATGCTTGTGTTATCTGACTGCACTAACACTAACAATCACAATCAGACTATGTGGTCACACTACTCTTGTTATATTTTACAAAGAAAGAGCAAATATGAAGAAGTTCGACGAAGGTTAAAAGCAACACAGCTGCAGCGGCCATATGAGGAAGAAAATTATCCAGTGTGAATGTGTAAGTTAACAGGCTTATAATATCACTGCTGCATCAATGGGCCATGAGTAGATCTGACTATGATTACATTTTTGTATTCCATTAAATGAATGGGTTGCTTAGATGTATTCTTAAGACATGTATAACAATTTTAGCCTTATTCTTTCAGCAGCGGCTGTGTGTCTGTGTTTCCACATTAAAAGCTGCATGTACTGAACAAGTGGTTATTCCAACTTACTTTCAAGAACCTATAATTAAATCTGATTTCTTTATTTATTTTATTTAACACGCCATTAGAACAAGTTCCAAACGTTGCTCTAAATTAACTTCATAAAGCAACGAAAGGAAAAATCAATTCATACCAGAAATAGTGCTTAAATAGTGGTGGAAAGACTGTATCTCAGCCTTTCCTGAAAAATCAGTGCCAAATTGCAAAAGGTGGGCAGTAGGTGACCAGTCTCTGTAATATGAGAAAGAAAACCAACCAAAAGTTACAATAAACCAATCTATATGAAACATAAGTTATATACCAACACATATTCTCATAACATTAAAAATAAATATTAAAGCGTTTCTTTTAACTCTGCGAGTTGTGTGAAATGGAATTGGGAACAAAGAAAAAATTTCAAAGTGGTGAGAAGGTCAGCATTAACAAGTACAAGGCTTTAGTGCTTCAATCAGTCTTGGTTATAAGATGATGTTGCTATATAAAGTGTACGTATTGGCAATGCACAGTCTACATACTGACATTGTAATATTGGCGTTCCCCAAGGGTCAGTACTGGACCCAATTTGGTTTACCTTGTATATTAATGACCTACCCGTAGCCTGTCCCTCTGTCAGCATGCATACAAATGTATGCTGACGACACAGTTCTATATGTGCCTGAAAAAAACAAACAACCAGCGGCAAACCAACTAACAGCAGCCATGGTACAGGTTCGAACTGGCTAAATAATTCATGTTTACACCCGAATGTAAACAAAACTGTGTGTGTGTGTGTGTATTGAGAGCTTCAGACTCCCCAAAACCCGATGTTTTTGTTAATTGTGAAAAGGTCACAGTGGTGTCTCATTTTGTAAACCAGAAAGACAGCAGAGGTAGGGTAACAAGGGCAGTTAGTAGAGGAGACTGTATCGTACAATATAGACGTAGTAAGTTTGGACAGACGGCATTCTCAGTTAGAGCTACCTGCTATTGGAATAGTTTACCTGTTGAATTGAGAGAATGCAACCACTATTTAACTTTTAAACATAAACTTAAGACATGGCTTAAGGCACAACAGACTTGCAGCCACTAGCAATTTACATAATTTTAACTTCTTTTTTTGTAGATATTTGTATTCCTATCACTTTTGTAATATATTATTTTGTATTTCATCTTCTTGCAGTATTTATTAGGCACTATTCTGATGGTACTTGGAACTATATTGTTGTTGTTTCTTTTGGAAGCATTTCCGCATCACCTACAGCAGCCTATTAAACAGTCTGCCGGATCTTCTATGGATGGAGATGTCATTTTCCAGGACATTTGATTGATCAGAAGGCTGTGTTTTTATAGTGTTGACCTATTATCTCAAACGCAACCTGCTCCGGACCAGGTTAGACTTTTAGCAGAAGTTACCATGGCAATGTATCCCAGTAAGAAGTGAACCACTGACGTAGGACTAAAAACCCAGTGTTAACATTGCTTACCCCAAATACTACTTTATAGTATAGTCCCTATGGGCCCGTGTCCACAAAAGTGTTGGACACGTGCCAGCTGAAAGCGCCAGCTGCTCTTCTGAACCTGTTTTTGAGGGGCAGCGTTTTTTCCGATTGCTTTGGTTGCGAGTACCACCGTTTAGTCTAAGACCTGAGGTTCGATGCCCGGTTCCAAGATAGCAACCATTGCTATAGTGTGGTATTTGTCCCGCTCCTCCTCTACTGTGATTGGACGGCTGAGTAAAATCTGACAGAGCGCAGCGTTTATCCCAAAGTTGAACATTTTTCAACTCTCGGTGACCAAAAAAAAACGCTCAGCGCCCACAGCCCAGTGCCCAGCACGGAAAAGACGCTCAGCGACTCGTCACCCTGCTGGCGTTTTACCAGCTTGTAAAAACGTGGAGCTCCCATTGAAATGACTTGAAAAAAGACGCTAGCATCAGAAAAAAATGCCTTGGTGGACACGGGCCCTATGAGTCTCAGGGGGTTACCTAGCAATCGTATGGTGATGACAGAAGACTTCTGTTGCCAGTCTTAATGCAAAGCTAAGCTAATCCTGGATCCAGCTTCATTCTGTATGCGAGTGCTTTCAATCTGCACAAAATGTCAAACTATTTCTTTAAATGCACATTCAATTTAGCAACCTCTCTCTCATCAGCAGTGATGACCTTCCTCACCACATATTGTACCTCTCTGAGGCTATTTATCTTGTGACAGAACATTTTCTGGTTTCAACAAGGTTTTTATCATGTTGGCAGCATTTTACCGCCATACAATTGTAAAGAATTTTCTTTTTAAAAAGTTCTTTAATTAAGTAATATTTTAGCTTGTTCAATTCAAGTGAGGGGGATTTATTGGTAGGGGTGTATTTTCCATTAGAATGCAGAATGAGATCCAACCATCAAATTTCTACAGAACAGGCATGTACTTCCTTTTCTGTGGTTTAACTATAGATGACACTGAAGACATTGACCAAAGAAAAACCTTAATGTGCTCTACACTAAGTTATCACTGTAATTTACCAGCCCAGCGTTTACTGCTGGGTGTCTTATAAGAAAGGTTATAATGGGCATTTAATGGCATTCACATGCATACTTCGATTTGTCCTGGCAAAGCACAGACCATTTTCACACCATAAATAAGCAGAGATGTAGCCTGACCCACTGCTAGGCGGAGCTGCCCTTTATTATTTCTATGCTTGGTGAATCTGCTTTGTTGAAATCTTGCGGAGATAACAGCTAGCACAGTTAGAGTCCAGGTTTAAGTTTCAGCCACTGACACTTACTTATGAAGAAAACACACATTTTACAACTTTAGCCTCTCGGCCCACCCCCCATAAAGACACCTAAAAGACATCTAAAAATAGTCTGGTGGTTCTTGGTTGGTCTGGCAGGTGAAGTCACAAATTCAGCCCTGCTTTCTCTCTTTATATTGATCCCCAGCCCTGAGTTCCTCAGTGGGTTACAAGCCACTGGGCTTTATAGCCTAATGGAGTTATAAAGATATCTCATAACCTGCCAATAGGGCTGAAAATCCATATTTCTTTTCACTACCCTAGCTAAATCACAACAATGCAATGAAATCTAATGAGCTCATCACTCAGGGTTGACATGTCAGGCTGTTTTCGATACTCTGTGGAGGGCTGCAAGATCGATAAACCAGAAAGTCAAAGTTCAATGCAAACCTCTGTTTGCATAGAACTGTGACAGCTCTAAGTAATAATTTATTTTACAATAACCTTTATTTCTTTATCCTCCCCGCCCAATGGATGAATAGATTTCCGGAAATCCTCTATTTATAAGGCTTACTAAAGATAAAATATGCATCAAAACTGGTAAGCTGGGGCAAACAGCAGTCAATTACATTCTATTTGTTCAGAATGTTGTGGATTAATGTTGTCTGTCTCATTATCTAATTTTTCCTTTGGCCTACCTGAAAATATCCACTACAAACTATTTCATAAAACAGAATTTAACTCTCTACTTTATATTGGGGCAGCAGGGCACAATTTTTATGGGCTTATTTTATGTAGTGGAGGGTTAAGTTAGAGTAGCCATTGCAAACTGAGTATATTTACACCCTGCTGGAATGAAACCATTCCAGTAAGTCTAAAACAAAAACGAAGATAAGCCAGTTAGCAGCGTGAATGAGTACACTTACTTGTGATGACGTTCTTGGAGGCAGGCGGTCCATGGTTGTTGTTCTTTACCACCACCAGTTTGACCTCGTACTCCTGGCCAGGGCCCAGGCCAGACTGCTCAAAGGTGGTCTCTGGACGGCTGAGGGGGTTACGAATCTCACCATCCTCCTCTTTCTGCCAGCACCAAAAAACACCAGTCATCAACCACTACAAAGACTAGTCCTGGCATAATGTGTGGAGTGGGAGAAAAAAAAACAGCCAAATCATACATAATGGCGCTCTGGGTGGCGTTTAGACTTAAGAGTTGACAGGGGACTCAGATTACTAGAGTGTGGCTTTGAGTAGATCCCAGTAGAACTGTTTGGAAAACTTTCTTTGAGCACTCTAAAAAGCAAAATAAAGCATTAAGCAAAGTAACACTCGCTCTGTGCTGTACCGTCATTGGAGCTGTCAGGACATGCTACCAGTTTTAACTGCTGTGTTTTTGCACTCTGGCTTGGGTAAACTGTTTTCCACAGGATACCCACCCTGATCCCCATGTATGCACATGAGGCATTTACTGAATTTGAAGAAGGGGGTCTGCAGCGGGTCGTATATGGTTTCAACCAGAGGAAAATGTGGATAATGACAGAGACTGCGGTGGGCTCTAGAGTTCAACCACCTCCTGGAATACAAAAGCCCCATTAACATATTGTATGGCAAGACTCACTGTGTTTCTGAAGATGAGGTTCCAACCATCAAAAGGAATGTCCAACGGATCCCACTGCACCTCCACTGACGTCTCCCGTACTGACTTGAACTTGAGTCCCTCAGGCTCAGGCAGATCTGAGAGGCATAGAACAAAACTCTGTCTGCATTGCATCTATATTTATACATTGCATTTGTAAACTGCAACAGAGACGACTTGACATACGTGTAGCCACCCTAGCACTGACGGGGACACTCTTTTTGTTGTTAAGCACAGCATAGACGCTGATCAGATACTCCACGCCAGGCTCAAGCTCCCGAATAGTGGCCATCTTCTTGTCCCCAGGCACTTTCATGTCCAGCTCCAGACCTCCAAGGGCTGTGGGGACGTAGGTGATCAGGTACTCGGTCACACGCATCTCATTTACCCAGGACAGGTCCACCGTCTCTGGGGTGACCTCCATCACTGTTAGGTCTGTAGGTGGTGAGACTGTGGAAAGACACTGAAAATCAGTGATGTGCATTCAGAGTTTTCAGATATTAGTAACATTGTAATGGCAGTTGTCTGTGCCTATGGGCAAATAAACTGACTTGTTGATACATTTAGTTGACATTTGAAGGGACATTTTGAAAGAAGAGATAAGATAACATCAGGTTAGTTGCCTGTAATAGACTTTTCTGTGGAAACAAGTCAACTCAATTTTATAGAAAACACAAATATAACCTGAAGACTGGACTGGATTCCGACTGATGTTGTTATATAACATATGCTATTACAGATTTTCAGAGATTTTGTCATTAATCTCTGAACCAGGGTTGTGTCTATTTGAAATCAAGCAGTGTGCATGTTGTTTTACTTTACGCTGCACTAACCAATACTTTTATAGAAGCAATGAGTCAAAGCACTTTGCGGCAACCCACAGCTCTACAGAATATTTTTAGCTTCTTTTAGTTAATTATTTGTGTTTTTACGGCCAGCTACGTTAATGTTTTGGTTTCGTCTCACTTTTCTCACAAACCCTGTTTCCAGCTGCAGCAGGAAACTGTTTTCAGCAAAAAAAGAAAACTCTGAATACCCACTTTACAATACCTGCCAGCACCAAACGAGAGAGAAATTTAGACTACTTAGACTATATTGAGGTCACCAGGAGCAAGACTCCAAATAATGGCTAGTAACGAGTTACATTTACTCTGTTACATGCACTTTAACTTTTTAAACTTTTTTTTAAATTGTACTGTACTAGTTTGAATGCATCATACTTTTACTCGTACTTGAGTAGTTTTCACTTATTTATGTATTTACTGCAGTCACGCATCAACAGGACTCTGTTAGAGCAGAATAATAGTTGAAGCTACAGCATGGTAGTATGGCTTTTAAATATCGCTTGCAGCTATTATTTAGGCTACTGATTAAAATTTAACGCACCGTGCAGCCAGCCCCGTCTCATCCCAGGATATTGACACTTTGTCAGGCTTTCTCAAAGCGTTGGTATTTGGCGCCCTGGGATCAGACCGGGTTTCGGTTGTGAAGTCAGATGGCTACACCGTGCTGACACTGAGCTGACAGAGTGCAGTGTCTGCTGTGTTGATGCTACACACAGAATGTCATGCTTTAAAACTCCTTCTGCTTTCTGCCTTAATGGTAATATTCTAGGTAGTGTAGAGCAGTCTGCATTTAACTAGTCATGCTCACTGGTGTAGCCTGATGAAGACAGAAAAAAATATGCACACACAAACAACGACAAACTACTCTTAATTTATGTGGATGTGACTGATGTAAGTTTTTAACACACAGTTTTCAGCACAGTCTAGACCTGCTCTTTAATGAAAAGCGTGAAAAGTGTTCTTGTGATTTGGCGCTATGTAAATAAAATTGAATTGAAGATTATCTTCCTCAGGTAAATGTGAAGATGTGAACACACCTGTATTTAATAGGCAATAAATTATGAAACATCGCAGAATTATAATTTGATTTGTTTGCCAAATCATAATTTAATATTGGGGACAACAAGAAAATAAAGTAAGCAATAAGTAAAGATTGTTTAAAAAGAGAATCTATTTTTAAACAATCTTTACTTATTGGAGTACTAAAAGACTATAATATTAATGCAGTATTTTGTAATCACACTTGATGGATACACACTGGGAATATTGTCCTGGTGCAACTGTGGCAGGTTATCTAATCAGTAGGTATACTACTTACCATCAGAACAGTCCTCCCCAATGAAGCCTTCATCGCAAACACACACTCCGTTCTCACATTGACCCTGGTTCTGGCAGTCTCCTGGGCAAGTCAGTATGGAGCAGTCCGGCCCAGTGAAACCTTCATAACACACACAGTTGCCATCGACGCAGTAACCTCTGTTAAGACAGTTCTTGGGACATGTCTTCTCACTGCAGTCCTCACCAGTGAAACCCTTATGACAAACACATTGTCCGTTCACACAGTGACCACGGTCCAGGCAGTCATTGGGGCAGGTCAGCTCGCCGCAGTCTTTCCCCTTGAAGCCGACGAAGCACACGCACTTGCCATCCACACACTCGCCACGTCCCATGCAGTCTTTTGGACAGGTCTTGATGCTGCAGTCCTCTCCAGCGTAGCCTTTGTCGCATATGCACTGTCCGTCAATGCAGCGGCCACGGTCTTGGCAATTGTTCGGGCAGGAGAGCTCGCTACAGTCTTCGCCTTGGTATCCTACGTTGCATACACATTCTCCGTTAATGCACTGGCCCTTGTTGCTGCAGTTGTCGGGACACGAGAGGATGGAGCAATCTTCACCCTCAAATCCTGGATCACAAATGCACTTCCCATTGAAGCAATGGCCTCTCTCATTGCAGTTCTTGGGACAGGTGAGCTTCGAGCAATCCTCTCCACTGTAGCCAGTCTGGCACACACACTGGCCATTCACACACATGCCGCGGTTGTTACAGTTGCCAGGACAAGTGAGCTCACCACAGTCTTCTCCAGTGTAGCCCTCTTCACAGTAGCAGGTGCCATTGACGCATCTTCCGCGGTCATAGCAGTCGTTTGGACAGATGAGTTCAGAGCAGTCGAAGCCGGTCCATGGCTCATCGCAAACACACTCATCGTCCACGCAGCGTCCACGGCCCAGGCAGTTGTTGAGGCATTTGGTCTGGGTGCAGTCCTCACCTATGAAGCCCTCTTCACAGAGGCAGGACCCATCAATACAGTGCCCGTAGTCACCACAATCCAGCTGGCAGAGCTCAATACTGCAGTCATCCCCGCCAAAGCTCTCAAAGCATTCACATTTGCCATCCACACAGCGGCCCTGGTCCTGGCAGTCGTTGGGACACTCAGGTTCGGTGCAGTTGGGGCCCTTCCATCCGGGCTCACATACGCAGCTGCAGGTGTCAGTGCTCCAGTTCCCACGGCCATTACAGTAAGGCTTTGTGGACACTTCACCTGGGGAAGGCAAAAGAGGAAAAGGAAGTATTGTGAAACCAGCCCGTTGTGACAAAAACAACATGTGCAATGCAAACACAAACTGTAGCCTCTTATTTAAGAGCTGCACGAGACAACTTGAAAGCTAACAAAAGGACAAACAACTCTTTAAACAAAGGTGAGAATTAGACTTGAATGGAAGACACTGTTAATGCAAACTGCTATGGATGAATCCATAGCATTTAGATGAGGCACTCTTCTGTCTTCTCTTGTTGCACTTTGTGATGTATGCTACACTTTGGTGTGTGGTATTGCAGTTGCATGTTTCTAAGATATCTGTCCTGGTGCACACAAGGATGTTTGGACAACCCCTAACTAATTGTCTGAATTTTGCATTGACAATGTAAAGTCAAAAAGTAATTAGTAATTCCGGCAACAACTGAATTCCCACGGGACTTCAGCGCGAGACTACAGCTAGCCATCTAAAACACTATTTAGGTGAATTTAAACAATGGCTAAGTTGCTAAACACATCTTGTTGTAATGGAAGGGCCCTGTTCATGTTGGACAGACATTTTAATTGCATTTTGTGACTGTTAAGAGGCACAAACACACTCTTTATGTATATGCCCCCATATCTGCTGTTTTAGCTACATGGGAGATCTGGGCATTAGCTGAAGCAGCTCCGTGTTGCAAGCACCAATCCAGTTCGGTTTTTTTCCTATAGACAGTACTCACAAAGGTATAACGATCAAGATTAACTTAAAAATTGCCCAGAGTTCTCCTCTAAAGCTGATGATGCACAGGGCAACTTTTTGAGCAATGTTGCTGGGCAATCTTGCTAGTGGCAAGTCCGACTATGTTTTGAACGCATAGCGGCGGTGCGGGGCTGGTGGCAGAGTGTTGGGGGGAAGGAAAAACGGTAGTAATCTTTACTACTACCAATGACAGCAATGTTGCCCTGCACGATTGCTCTAAAAGTTGCTCTGTGTATCATCAGCTTAAAAGGTTTGCTGGTCACAGTTGGATTCTTATCAATCAGATATCAGAAACAGCATGTTTTCAAAAATGTCAAAGCACATGAAAGTGCATCACCATTTGACAATAATTTAAATGACAATAAAGAGTAATGAGACAATGTTCACTGCATTAATCATCTCAATGTATTTTACATTGATCTAAAATGTAGGAAGATAAATCTATGAACTTATCCATGATTTAGAAAGTGGAAGTCAGTCATGTAAAAGCCAATTTGCAGTTAATGGGCTCTTCAAAAATGATTGCCTGGAACAGCTTTTAAAATTGTGGTATATTTGTTCCCTCATTTAAAATCCGTTTTTATGACCTTTCTACTCTCAAACAAGGTTTGCTGGTAGCACTTTAGAAATAGATTTCACTTGAGTTACTACATTCATGTAAACTATGAACACACTGCCATTGTAACAAAGGTATAGAATTGCCTGTAATTTGAGCTCCACAGCAGCCTGCACCACTGCTGCACTGTTCTCTCAGACTAGACAGCTCTGACTCCAGCATCTCCAGCCTGTTCAGGATATCCTTGATGTCTGGCAGCTGGTTGTCGCAGCCGCACGCCTGCTTGGGGATACTGATGCGGTGTGTGAAAACAATCTGATTGTCGCCATCCTCCGTGTGCTCGATGTGCTCGGTGTTCTGCATGTCCATCGGGGCAGTCTTGTGTTTGAGCTCGGTGCCTCCAGGCGAGTCGAGGTCTACAGAACAGAGGGACGTGGAGGGGACGTTGATGTTGTAGACGTGGTTGAACACTACTGGCTGGTCGGGGTGGGGAAGGGTGAGGTTCTCTTGGGTTTTCTTAGGCGTCAGTGCCTCTCTACGGTGGCGGATGATCTTCTTGACCAGGCCGGCGGTGGAGAGCTCGAGGAGAAGGGCCACGGTCGCGCAGCCTAAGAGGAAGCCTTTCACCCCCATGATGACACACTGGCACTGCAGGCTCTGAGGAAGTAGCAGCTGAGTGCAGAATAGAGTCTGTTCAGGTATCAAATAGGTATTCTTGTCTTGAGTCTAGAGTAAAAGAAAGTACAGACAGAAGGGGAAAATTAGGAAGATTGATTTATTCTAGATAATTTACTTTCCAGGCACAAAACTTCACATAGTTATTCTTTATAAGGAACACACAGCACAGAGCAATCCACACAGAATTCGGTTGGATGTTCACATTTCTGGTTTGCCCTTGCCGTTCGGGATAGATTTATGAACATAGCCCCACCATACACACACATATATCCACACTGGGGACCATGGCTGGACTGAAACATTATAGTATCCCACTAAAAAGCAATTAACCTTCTTCTGTTGCCCCAACAAAAGACCACTTCCAATCCTGATGTTGCCTCTCACCTATTTTAGCCCCTATGAGTGAGTGGAAGAGATACACACTTAAAGGATGACATTGGGCCATTCTTTTTACAATTCCTCTGAGGACCAAGAGCAGCAATTACTGCAGGGACGGCGTGTGACCTTGGGGATCCGAAGCTTTCTCTTTCTGATCACGTTGAGACAGGTTACCACAAACAGCCCGGCAACATCTGCATGGTGGGGAGCCTCCAGCCTCCCAGTCCAGACCACAACCGGAGCTGACAGATTAATACCGGTGTATGGTTAAACCATCTGTCGACTTCCTGTAAAGCACAGAGGTCTGCAGAAAATTCCCCGCTACCAGCAAACCGGCAGTTCAGCTTTCCCAGATTGCTCTCCTGACAGCCACTGGGTTTTCTTTTATTTCTGTAACATGATTCTTATTGCTTTCACCAAATACATCTTAGACATGATTCTTTTAAAAGGTCTGCTGGAAGAATGTGCTGAGGTTGCGGCAACCTTAAAAGCTGCAGTTTTTTTCTTACTCTTCGATCTTCGAATTAAATTAAACAGGTTGGTTAAAGGTATGCCATTTGCTGCATGTAAGAACGGGTCTGTTACATCTAACATTAGTTGATATTTGTGAAAAAGAGGACTGATTGAAGCATTTTGTTTATCTACTAATCAGGTTTCTGGTCATGCATGTGCTGAAAGATGACAAGGGATTTAGAGTAAAATATTTGGCCCGTCATTCCTAGAAAGGGGAGAGGGAGGACAAAATTATGAATATAAATCCCATGTGCGGCAAAAGACTTCCTGTTTTTTACAGTGTCTGGCTCAGCCTGAGTTTATATAATTGCACTTTTTAACACACCTGGTCAAAGATGCTGATGTCGATTATTTTCTACCTCTAATAAAACCAGTGTGTGTCTTGGCTGCTGCTAAGGTTAATAGAAGCTGTTAGCAGCCAACATGAAAATGTCTGGATAAGCAAGCATGAAAATGCATGATTGCAGGCATACACTGCATAGTCCAACCCTGTGGCGGAATATGTATGAAGGAGTTTAATTCTCTCCACTACACCTTAGTCACACTGCTGTGAATGCAGCAAAAACACAGGATGTCTTTGCAGGTCCTTTTCATGTGTGCAGGAACAGGGAGGCTGACAGTCAGCAGGTAATATACCAGGAAGGGGTGCTTGGTCTCCTCATCCCGGCCTGACGTGTGATTAGACAAGCTGACAGATGAGCTCACCCCCACCCTTTTCCCCGAACCCTCCAGCCCCCTGATTAGACAGGTAGGGATGAGCGCCTCTGTGATGGGAAGACTGCAAAAGTGCTAATGTAGCTTGCTGATGGGAGCACTGAGGATCTGGGCCCTCAGGGGTCCCCCCCCTGTCTCACTCTCTAACACACTATGTCACACATTCATGTGTCCACACACACCAATACAGTCACACCGCTGTGCTCAAGCATCACAAACTAGGGATTAAATCAACAAAATAGCCAGAAAATTGCTTTGAGTTGCTGCTAAGGTTTTAGTTCTGGCCGGATGGTTGGCTTTCTCACTTTGAAGGCTGGCTGCTCTCCACATGGACCTCTGAGCGAGGCAACCCTGAGAGACTAAAGCGGTCTTTGTGTGGGGATCTGTGGCTCTGGCAAAACTCTGCTTTATTCAGAAATAGATGAAGAGAAGAGACTTCCAGTTGGAGAAAAAAATCAGATTTTTTTGTGATCTTAGCTGCCATCTACTAGTGTTTAATATGAAGCAGAACAATCACAGTAAGAGAATCTGAGTGTGACCCTGAGAAACACAGAGCTGATCACTCTGTATGGACTTCCTTCATGAGCGCCCTGTGGCCCTGGCACTATGCTAATGCAGCTGGTTGCTGGCACTTGATACAATCTGACTGCTGCTGCTTTGTTATTCCCTCACTTGGTTTTACTCTATAGTTAGCTTCTCAAACAGCAACAAAGCTTGTTGTCCGCCTTGTCGTTGAATGCAAGGCGAATTTTTCCAGGGGAGACCTGCTGGTAGACACACACATTTGGTGCAACTGATCTAAATTACCCTGTTGTGAATGAGTCCAATGAAAACACACAGCGGAGAGCTGGATTTAAAGATCCAGTTGGGGTGCATTTCAAAAGTGATTAGATCTCTCACTGTCAGGAATCTTAGATCAATTTAATGGTATTGTTGTTTTGAAAATAAGGTGAAGGGCTGCCCTAACCCTAAAACGCAACCCTGACCCTAACCCTGCCCCCACTCCTAAAAACAATATCTAAAGTTCAGTTATACACAGCCATATGATGTCTCCAAAAGACCCCCAAACTTGTCTGCTTACGTGCAGCCCACAGAAGAATGTTCCGGTCATATAAGGTTGTTTTCTGTAAACATTTGTTAAGTTTAAAATGTTAAAATGGTCATTTTAAGTGTGTCAAAATGACCAATGCTCTCTTTTCTCTGGGTAGGACTGTCTCATTATGTATATGTTAGGGCTGTCACCAACTAAGGTTTTACATAGTTGATTCAGAATTGTCAATTCTTGCCTATAGTTGACTGATAGTCGAATTGTGTGTGTTTGTGCGTGGCGATTGCGGGGAGGGGGGGTTTACACACAGCAGCTCCGCAGTTTCCAAGTTACTGTTTAAAAACAATATAAACTTTGTGTGGTTTATCAATGGTGATATATGATCCAAAAGTCCCACAAGATGCGAACAACTCTGCACGACACCAGTTAAGCTGGTGCTCCATCTCTTCAGCAAGTGTTCCTCTTCTGCTACTACACACATATGCGCTACGCCTACACATGCGCAGTGATCCCCTTCCTTAAGGGTAGGGGTTGCAACCTTGGATGATTTATTCATGCACTTTAAAAGCCTTTATTAAAAGATGTTTATTTAAAGCATTATATGTTGAATTTTATATTATAACAGGCTGTATATTAACGTATTTGGAGAAAACTGTCTATTATCCATAATCACCAAAATGGCATGATCCTCGTTTTAGTGCAAAGCTGCAACTTTGAGATTGACAGTCGAATCTGTCTCCGTCCATCGAAGCATCAAATCTAATCGATCTATCTATTTGTGGTCATCCCTAGTACACTACATGTGCAACATACAGCTAAAAATGCAAACCTTCCTTAACAAAAGTTGACACTTGTTTATTTTTACAGCCCATAAGGAAGAGTGCCATCCAAAGTTTACAGATTTACAAAAGTCTCCTCTATCCCTGATCCATCCCTGATTTTCCAATTAGTCTAATGTAAAAAACATGGCACATCCAACTAGCTGAAGCAGGAGTAACTCTCTACTTCCTTGCAAGAACAAGTGTTTTCCAGCATGTCTCTATGCTGCTTCTGCTTTTCGATTCCATGTTTTGTAAGTAAGTCTGGATCCTTAATCCTTAGGACAATCAAGAGAATGCATTTATTTTACACATAGGAAAACCAAGGGGATAAAGATAAGAGTCAGCACAAATCCCCATAAGCTACTATATACACCCAGCCAAACATGGCATGCAAAGACCTTCTTATTATAGTGGCCTATTACAATGATCTTGTTTCCATTTGGACAGTGCTGTTTCAATGGAAATAAAAAAATCTTCAGTGGATGATTACTTTACCTGTGTTCTTTTTCTCCTACTGTCTCATATTTTTAGACACAAGTTTTACTTTCAATTGGTTGAGAGATTGATAAGCAGGTTCGCTGTCTGGGGAGACTGTAGGCATCATTTCTTTTAAACACAGCCAGGGCCCCATGCTGACAAACTTAATCGTCACTGTAGTTCACCTTTGCTGAGACTCTACCATATGGCAGGTCCTAGAGAAATCAGAAAAGACAACTATTAGTCTGCAAGCATTCAGCAGCAGTTGTCTGCCGTTCTGCATTTTAAAAGCAGATCAACATGGAAGTGCAGTCAATGCTTTCTATGAGGGATGAGAAAGATTTTCTAATCACTGCATAATGGCAGCAGTGTGAACAGACAATGCAGCATTCGTCTGATAACTTGACAACAAACACACTGAATAATGAGGCAGAGTGCCCCACTTGGTGTGTAAAAGCTGTAAATATTCAATGACTACAACTACAACTCAAGTCCCAGGACTGTATGTTAAACAGGTCTGATAGGATGCACATGCTTTCTTTTCATTTCTGAAGAATTTATCAAGCTTGCCTAGTTTTGTAGGTCACACATGACAAAAACTCAGCTTGCCTTCTCTGGTACAGAATCCAAATCTGGGTCGCTGGTATAAGGACTTAATGAAGGGTTATTATCTAGGGCTCTTTTCACCTTGAGACACTGCCACACTGGAACTGGGGAAAATGACCAGGAAGTGGTCCTTAGTGGAAGACACTCACCGCCATGTCAAGAATTATGAAATAAACGTCTTTTTCTAATCCCGCTTTAAAGAGCAATCTCATATCCCAAAGACCCATAAATCCACTAGAATTGAAATCTGCTGATGAACATATTTATCACAATCATCTTGCCTGCAAGGTAAAAGACGCCTCACACATATGTCCTGAGCTAGGGCAGGTAAATATTGATTTGGGTCCTGTATCTCCACCAAGGTCATGGCCTGAGAGATAGTGAGCTGCTGAGGACAGCACTATTGCTGTGAGTTATAATCATCAAACACAGAAATGAATTTCCAGGAAGAGGCATAGCTTGAGTTGACCGCTTGACGTGCGATCGATGGTACAGTTGTTGCTGCTCCTCAGAAAAGGTTTTTCAAATTTTATCACCTCATGCTCTGGTAGACACACACTGTCTTTCTCTTTCTGTCTTTTATGACCGATGTGGCTATCACTGTTGTGCTGAACTACACAAAACCCAGACAGCAGCATAAAGAAGCCAAAGATGCAGTGCTAGAAAACACGAGAAAGAGGCAATTAGTTCAATATTATCAGTTTCGGGACTGCAGCAATCCTGGGACCGCAGTTCTAGGACTGTAGTACTTTTGCGACAGCGCCATCTAGTGGAGTGGTGGCGGTAATGCACAGCAACACAAAGGAGGTTAAGCCTGTCTGCTAGCATGACGGCTGTGAGGCCGATGTGCGCAGCTGTAGGGTTAACCGGTCGACATGAATATAATCAATAACTTGAGTTTAGGCACACACTCAGCAATGGTTGTGGTAAAGGTAACTGGCTTCGGGGGGGGGCTGTCAAGAGTAACATAGCTAGCCAGCGAGCTAGCTGGCAGTATCAAAGTAAACAAGGGTCCTAGAAATGCAGTTCCGGTCCTAGGATTGCAGTCCTGAAACTGCAGCCTCCGGTACTGCAGCTACATCCTACTCAATCAGTTTTATGTGAGGGAACTAAGCAGGTGAGACCAGGCTGAGCTCAGCTTGCAGTGATGTCTTTAGGCCATGACATTAGGACATAGCTAATTAGATAAAGACAAGCCTCCTCTGAATCTGCTCCTGTGGAGAATTTTCAGCTTCGTCTTATTGGCGATTGAGAAAATAATTGTCAGGTTAATCATTCAAATTAAATGAATGAAAGTAATGCCTTTTATGAGTTGGCAATATGTCAGTCTTGTTTTTACAGATTAGTTTGCCAGCCAGTGGCCAAAAAACCATAATTGATGCTTAAAAGTCTTTTTTTCCCTCAAAGTCTTAGATGGAAACTGTTATATATTTGCAGTACACTGGCAGCCATTCACAGTCTTCTGCAATTGTGTCTGTTTGGGATGCCCAAGAGAGTATTATTGTCACTGAGGACCTTAGATGACTCTTAGATACACAGGCCATTTTGGTTGTATTGATGAGTGTCTATGTATGTAATGGCTATAATTATATATTTAACTTTTGATAAAGGTTCTGCTCAAAGGTACTTTGCATTTCAAGAATAAAATTCCTTCTCATACCAAACAAATCTGACTGAAGGCACTGATGTGACATAAATTAAGCATATCAATAACTTCACTGCAACACTCTCTATCATTACTTCACGTATGGTGAAAAAGAAATAATGATTTGACTTGCTAAACACAAATGAAATGGGTAATATGCTGTTTTCATCGACTGGTTTCATCAATCCAAGGCTGCGCTCATTGGCTCTCCCCTGTGACCCCACTGGATCCGATGACACAGATAGCGTGTGAGTGGTGGGGGTTAGTGTGTTTGTGGCTGATAAGGCGGACGGGGAGGCTGGATCTGAGATACCGGCAGAAACACTTATCTGGATCCTCGGAGAGAGCACTCTGCCAAGGCTGAGCCCTATCGCGCTAACAGAACCGCCAGAGTGATTTGGAGCCAGAGTTGACATGACTGACTGATACCGCCCCAAAAAGTCTATTTCTTCAACCAAAACCAATTTCCGACTTTGACACTAAGATAGGGAGAAAACGAATGTTGTGCAAACGAGAGCGCTCACTGGGTCAATCAGACAGCAGACAGTCAAATCTTAATTTAGTTTTTACTGCATTGTGATTTGACTCGTGGCTCGCAGTGAGGCCCATCAATATTCTTTATGGCTCTTTCCCTGCGGTGCCTCTGTCTTGTGCTGCTGGGTCCAGATGGAGAGGTTGGATGCTAGTCATTGTTCATGAGCTTTTTAACATGCTGGGTGCTGGTGACCTACTGTTTATTAGCCTAACCCCTGTGTGGTGTATAGACTTGGCAGCCTCATGCGCAGCTTTTACAGCTCCACCTGCTGTTTTCAGCAGACACTTGTAATTGCATATTCCTCCGTTCTACTTACTTCCTCTCCTCAGCTTTCACACTGCACTGCAATTACAATAAAATCTGGTAATGCTACACAAAGGTATTGATGTCGACTTCTGGGACTTGTCTAAACTTACCATGTAACTAACACCTTCCCTCTCAGCTAATCAGCTGCAAGGTGAGAGCACAGTTTCAGAAGAGCTTTATGATGGCTTTTTTTTTTATGCATGATTGTCACCTTTTGTGACATACCATAGAGGAATGTATAAATTTGTCAGACAGCAAGAATCAGTTGACCTACAGACTGAAAGAACATGAACAACGAACATACTTAGTGACCCAGAACTGTCTGGATGCTTGTTTTTTTTGTACCAAAGGAATCTATTTTTAACCGAGAGAATAGAAAATACCCCTTTCCATGTGGAATAGTTTAGACATTTGAGTCGTAGTCTAGTAACTAGAGAGAATGTAGACACTAGAGGGAAAGATTTTTTGATAAAGTCCAAAGAATGCTGAGTAAACATGTAAGACGACTTTGCAAGGCTTTTCAAAGACTGCATTTTTCAGCACTTTACACTGGAGGTTTATTGGTTACTTCCATTCAAACAGGAGAGGAAGGATTCTTTTTTCTCTCCAGTAGAAATGGAAGCAAGCATGTTGGCTGTGATACCGGGACATCTGTTTGTCCTTGTCTGTGATGAAAGCCTGAAGCGTGTTGCGTGTCCAAATTGGGAGTGCCTTCCATTCAGACACTTGTATGAGCCTAATGACCCCGGTCCCCGGGGTCGGCTCTTCATTGGCTTCCCCCGTTTTTTACCATTTCCCCCAATTTAAATTGTCTGCCCCTCTCAAAAGGGCCCCCATATTGTTCCAAGAACATTATGGCTCATGCATTCCAATGTGCAAGGTCACTGGTGGAGGCAAAGTGTCAGAGCGAAGTGTCTACCACATGTGTTCGTCTATTGGATGCCACCAATGGAGAGTCTGGCAATACAAAGGCATCCTGGCTCCCACAGCTCCAAGACTTCCATGTCTTTCCTGTCCCATCTGGGATGTTTAAACCACTGGATTTCTTTGAGGGGGGTCTATGTTCTGTGTAGATCTCTAATCTGACTGGGCCTGAGTGGGACACAGGAAAACTATGGAGACCCTTGCAAACATAATGCACATTGCTGAAAACGCTGACCCCTGCAAACATTTGAGTACAAAGCCAGCGGGGGGGAAAAGGCACACTTCTCTTTGATGCAGTCCTTTACTTTCGGTCACTAATCTTAGAATTTAAGAAAAGAAGATCAATAACTGTAACCAGATTTATCTGAAATGAGCAGATATCCCAAGTACCTTGTTGACAAATTAGATAATACTTTGTCTTAAAGTTGGACACTCTGTTTCAATGTGAGAGTCTATGCTGGCTCAGTGAGGCTGTGCAGTACTTTCTCTTATTGGGCACTGCAGTGTATTAAAGTATATGCTAATGGAAGCAGGCTAACATGCTCACAATGACAATGCTAACATGCTGACGTTAAGCAAGTATAGTGTTAACCATCTTAGTTCAGAATGTTAGCGATCCCCTCTCTTAACTTTAGATCTTCATGTACACTGTACTGAAAATGTCTTTTGGTTGATTAGATTCAAGGCATTGAAAACCATTTGGACCACAGGTGGTCATATGCCAAATCTGGCAAAACTTAATTGAACACCACTATATCTAGAGCCACAAAGACATTTCACCAGAAACCAGAGACAATGTTGAAGAAGAGAGACAAAGGGAAGGGCGGGAGATGAGGCAGCAATGGGAGTCTGGATGATGTTTATTTAGTCCAACCAAAACATATCTGCCTGTCTCCTGAATCTTGAATACTCACGATTACTGTTTGCTCTATATTACCAGTGGAGGAGCTAAGTGGGGTTAAAGACAGTCACCATCTCAGGGAGCTTTGTAGGGCATGGAGCGTTGGGAGCTAACAGCTGTTCAAACAAAGGCCTGTTTCCCACTCATCGTTATGCCGAGTGTCACTGTCAGTGGCTACTCATATGCGTAGCCACAGCATCATGAAACATTTATGCACCGAGCCTGTGCTGCCACCTACCATTGGATACCACGCCTGGTAGGCATAAATAGTCTGTATGTTTGTTCATGTATCTCTGTATATCATTAAGCTGCAAAATGAAGTCAAATTTAGTCAAACCATTACATATTTGAGACGGGTTGACAAGCCAGCAGTGAACCTGAAGTCACCGCCAGTAAAACACAGTCATTGTGTCCACATCTAACCATACACAATTACCGTCCAGCAGATGCTGCCCTGGTATCCTGTGGGTCTCCTCCATCACAGCCCACCTCATATCTTTCTACACTCCATTCACTTCTCTCTCTCCTCACTGACTAGCCCGTTTACCCCTCTCCCTCCCTCAAAGCTCCTCCTGCTAAGATGTACATAGGGGTTCCGATATCAGGCACCATGAGGATACGATTTTCTGCAAACTGCTTCAGGGGAAAGAATGTATATCTGAGAAACCTGCAATAAATTTTGCCTTGCCCTGCCTGAAAGAACTTCATTAGCTTTCAGAGGAGAATGCCACGCTGGTCTAGATGCACTTTTGGAGGCTTGCACACTCTGGCAAGTATAAGATCTGATACTAAAAACCTTAGAGACTATGTACATTTTGAAAGCAGAAACTGCCATTTTCGAATGAAAAGTTGAACAGCAGCCAAACACGCCCATTCTCAATTCAGTACAGTCGGGGGACATTGACCAGCCTTACTTGGTATGGTATGACCAGGATAATGTTTGCTAATGTTAGTGGACTAATATTGCTGAGTAACTGATACTACTGAGTCCATTTGCTGACTCAATAATAATAATTATGACTCTTTTTTACTGTTACGCTATATTTTAGCTTTTGCCACAATCCCATAATATACACATGTGGCCATAGAGGCTGCTGTTTTGCCAAAGTTGCACAGTCTTGCTTTCCTTCAGTAAAACTACTATGAAATTGATGATGATGTAAAAATGAAAGTAACAGGCATTAGTAGCCATATCATTGAAGACCAGTTTCTTTACTAATCCATCAAACATCCTCTCCTTCATATTGTCTGTTTCTCTTTCTGCAATCTCTTTGTGCGACACTACTGACAAACAAATGAAGCTGATCTGGAGATGGTGAGACTGGGAAGCACATGGAGGTGAACAGTCACTGTGTGTGTGTGTGTGTGTGTGTGTGTGTGTGTGTGTGTGTGTGTGTGTGTGTGTGTGTGTGTGTGTGTGTGTG
>JAPMOB010251729.1:17496-39788 GCA_029875015.1 Lepomis gibbosus
TTTAGATAGGAAAAGTGTATTACAGAAGCATCCTAACTTCGTAAAATCTTAAATAAACTCTCCTAACTTTAGGATAGCTGTAACTAACTGTAGGATAGATATAATTATATAGAATAATATTATTTAAAATCAATTTTCTACCATTACTTCATGAAAATGAGATGAAAAACAGGGAAGTGAACTGACTGTCAACAAGAGAGAAAGGCGCATAAAGCTGTTTCTACACGCCTCCCACTGCTGATTTTGACAGTAAATCATTGATAAATTCAATGCCTGCTGATATTATAATGCAAATTTTGTCTAAAACGACAGGTCTTAAACCTGCATCACCCTTCAGTAGTGGACTTATCTAAAGATGTAACATAAAAATGCTGACTGATTGTGAGAAGTCCTATCTATATCGCTGTCAGGTGTATCTTAGCAATGCTGTCACTCACATCCTCATATTCTCTGTTTGGGTAGTGCAACATAACATGACAGACAGAGTGAGGGATAACAGAGCAGGAGGGTTTCCTTCTATATCATACAAAACACCCTGTCTTAATAGTGCAATGGTTGGCAGCACTATAGTGCAGTAACAAGGAAAACTGGATTCAAGTGAATGATTAACATTAAGTCCCCAGAGGAAGTACAACACCATAATAAATATATTAAATATACACAAAGAGTTTAAGTGTAAAGAGTAAAATACAGTTAGCCAAACAGTAATTTTTGCAGTGAAAGAAAAGGATACTAAGTCACAAATTAACAATCACAAAACAGATGTAATACAAACAGTACCTATCCTCCAACACAGGCGTTTGGGAAATAACTAAAAGACGACTGTCAGCATTTGCTTGGTCACAGACCTGACAGAGTTAACAATGTCACTTAAACTGTAACTGTCGAATTGCAGCATCACATGTAGGGGGGTCATGTGTTCCCATGTGTAGTTGTTTTGAAAGGAAGTCTGGAAGACATGATCAATTGCTCAACAAAATTCTAGCCATGAAGTTCTGCGGTTTCTTTTGTTACACGCTGACCTGGATGTACTGCTCCACCCTGACAGCCCCTTTTTCCAGCCCCTCTAAAAGCCAGTCACAGCGGCAATGGGGAGTTTGATATGATGACAAATGGTTAAATCCAGTGGCTGAATTATCGACTGGAACCACAATGTGAGGACAGAATTCTTCTGGGACGAGAGTTGAGTGGAAGCTGCTCTACACTCTAATTGCCCCCCCGCCCACCTACTCGTTTCTTTCTTGGCAGCCCTGTGTTGAGTGTTACACAGCACTGATGAACTCTACAACACACTTTTAAGTGTTCCAATAATTAAAGCCCACAGAGATTGTCAAGATAATGCACCGCACAACAATAAGCTGCATGAATTCAAGAGCCTTACACAACAGGTGTGGTCACATTGCTTAACTGCAGTGTCCTTGCAACTGGCATTGCCTGAAACATTTCTTTTTATATGTGATGGTGCTACCCTTTCACCTGAGGAGACAGCTGAAGCAAATTCAGACTTTGCTCTGGAGAGAATATGCAGATGTGAGGAGATGGAGTTTATGATCCAGAACTACTCTGCTCAGAAACGAACAATAAGTGACGGCAGTTGAAGTCAGGAAGAACGAATCTGCAAAGTATTCATGAAATGAAAGTCAGAATAATGAGACCTGCGTCTGAGGCGTATCCCTGCTCTAACACAGCAATTAGGATGACTGTGACAAGCTAGATAAGATTTTGTCACATGACAAGGCAGCTTGTAAGAACAAATTGAAAAAAATAGTTTTGCATTTATTTTAAATATCTCTGTGACATTCAAATAGGTTCTTTTTAACAGCCCTGTCTCCTAGAAATTACAAGTATATACTGCTAATTTGGATTAGGTTTTTTATCACATAATGAGGAAACGCTGCTAATGAACGTATCTGCCAAGACCCAAAACGTTAATTACCTCATTCTAAACTTTTCTCCTGTGTGGTCCCTCTGTGGTGCAATGACTCACCGAACTCAATCCCTCTCTGTCTTCAAAAATCATTCGAAAAAACAAGATAATTTAGAGCCTCAGTGACAAGTGAGATCCACATTCATCAGAGGGTTGTCACCCTTGCGCTGGAGAGGCTGTGGGCCAGTTTGTGGGCAAGTTAGTGGCCACACCCATTTCTTTTGTAATTGTCCAAAATCAGTAAGTAAGTAAAATATTGGGGGAAGGTGTACATGCTGGGATCAAAACAATTTAAATGTCACAGCTCTTGCTGTGATTCTAGTTTTTCTGTGTGTTCCCCTCCTCCCTTGTGTCTTTGTGTCTTTGTGTGTGTTGTGGGCACAGATTACCATTCCAGGCACCTGGCTGATGTACTCACCTGATTCCAATCACCTCATCTACTTCCTTACTACTTAAAATACTACTTAAATACGCCAGTTGTCATGCTACTCATCGCCAGATTGTTCCGTCTCCTTAGTGGTACAGTAACTCTCGGCCATATGTTATAAATGCCTGGTGCCTTTTTGCTTATGTGTTTTTTTCTGTACCTGCGCCCATTGTTCACCACTCACCTCAAGCCACCTCTGAAAACACAAGCCACACCACGCCATCTCCAAGCTGCCTGCCTCCTATCTTCATAAGCCCTGCCAGCCACTTCATTCTTTGATCGTTTGTTCATTATACACTTTTATTTACACTACTACACTAAAAGATGTACCAGCTGATCAATGAAACGATCTATTGATGAAACGATCAATATGTGTTGAAGGACCAGTGTGTAGGATTTAGTGGCATCTAGCGGTGAGGTTGCAGATTACAACCAACTAATAACCCTTCCCCTCACCATCCTAATCCAAGTGTGTAGAATAGGGGTCATCTACTACATTTGTTCAAAGGCCAGAATTTACAGACACTGCGTAGGCTGGACTTTCAAATTAAAAGAAATTATTTAGGCTTGACTAGTGTATTATTGTTTAATATTTGCACTTTCCATAAACTCTTGTCTTTATTAGCCTATATTAATGTGAACAGACTCCAGAAACCACAGGTAAATTCTTAATGATAACTACACACTTACTTAACTAACTAGAAAATGCTCTCAGACCTCTGCCAAGAAGGAAGTTCACTGAGCTGATGGTTCAAATCTGTAATTGTAAATATAGCTTTAGAATGCAGTTCTGATTGACAGGGAAAATTAATCAACCTGTTTTAACACTATTGGGCTTTTGAGACGTTACTGTGAAAGTGACACCTGTAGTTTACTGGTGGTAACAGCAGATGCGGTTTAATACAGGTTTAATACAGGTCACAAAAGTCTGGTGCAGCTAAACAACAATTGCCAAAATTATGTGAGCAGTCATGATGTAACTTGATGCCATTCAGGACATAAGTCTGCAAACAGCGAAAGGGAAAGGGGTTAGTAACCTGGCTGAGAAGTTGGAGGTGTCGCCTGCAGCTCTTCAGCCAACAATTCCCTGGATCTGCTCTTGACTGTTGTATTACTTGCTGCAATATTTTACGTTGGTCTGCTGTCATAAAATGTTGAAAATTACTGTTGTTTTGAACATGCATTTTTTGATGAATGATAGTGGTCAGTGCTAATCTTCCTGACAAACACATTTCCTGTGACTACTTCATGTTAAAAGTCTTGCTTTTAATTTGAAGCTGCAGCAGCAGGAAGTGTTCAGTTAGCATTGGCAGTAACTTAATACAGCATTTCTTTCCCGTGAACTTCTCCACGGATGCACAGTTTGTCAAATGTATAAATATTACAATACTTTCATCTATGCCCATTCTGCAGGCCATATGTGGTATGCGGGCCACCAGTTGATTTTCACTGGTGTACAAGAACCTACGGTGGTTGTGAAACTGCCTCACAAAAGCCTTCTGTAGAGCCAGTGTTTAGTTTGTCCATTCTGGGTGACTATAGAAACATGGCGGACTCCATGGAAGAGGACCAGTGTCACGGTTCTGGTGTGGTGGCTGTGTGTTTTGAGTGTTTCCTATGTTAGTTTGAAGATGCCTGCCCCTAGTATTCTGGTCTCCTTTAACTTCCTGTGTTTGTGGCTTCACTGATTGTTTAGTACTTTCACCTATGTGTGATTAGTTTCTCCCTCACTTGTATTTTAGGGGTTTGCTCCCTTTACTCATTGCTGATTCATTGTTTGGCACGTCCAAACTCTCATTTTCAGTTACTCATCACTGTGTGTATGTTTTGACTGCCACCATCACATGCACTTGTGAGTTACTCCATTTTTCACAAATAAATCATATAAAACTTACCCAATCCACTTCAGTGTATGGGGGCATTCTAAGACCGTGATACTCTATGTAGCTCCCAGCTACATGTACTGTAACAACCAGCTTCCTGTGTAGATATGAAGGACTTATTCTAAGGTAACAAAAACACAATGATTATTTTTTTCAGGTGATTACACACTAATGAGAACATACTTAAGAATATTATATTCCATTTCTGCCAATAGATCCCTCTAAATCATACACACTGGTCCTTGAAGAACTAGGAAAACTGATACTCTTTACCAGTTACAAACCCAACCAACCACAAGCAAACAATAGAAGGAAAGACTCGTAAAGTATAGCAAGCTTACAAATGAAAAATGCATTCCAGTAAGTATAGATCTAATTAACGCTAAGAGTAACCAGTGTTAGAATACTTTAGGCAGCAATTACGTTTTCCATCAAAATATTATTGCCGTGAACAAATCAGTAGTTTATGAACATCGTTTCGAGGTGATGGGGTTGGCTTGAATGGTCAAATCTTCACACTTTTTTTCACATCCTAGACTCCTATTTCTACACTCCAGCATGCGTGCACATTGTACACTTTACATTCTTATACATTTCAATACATCTTGATAAAATGACACGAGTGCGTTTTTTTACATTTATTATGTGGCTAAAATAACGCACTCGTGTCATTTTATCAAGATGTATTGTGCAAAGCATAGACATATTGCGCTGTTGCAATCCTACAATAAACATGCAATCAGTACACATTCGCAGGTTTCAAAAAGATGTAGTAAAATTCAAACACACAGAGTCAGGGTGCCTTACATAACCATAAAGTAAGCCTGGCGGGTGCTGTCATCAAAAGTGTGCCTGCAGCCGCCTTCCTGAGATGAAAAACAAATGATACACTTTGAGGCTGAGATGATTCCCCTCCCCTCCCGCAACTCCATCTGTCACTCCCAGCAACTTATTCTGAGCAAGAGTGCTTTCCTGCATGACCTCCATCACAGCGTGCAAGATGAACGAGGTGGGTCTGGTCTCTGTCCTCTGTCTTCTCTGTGCCAAGGCAGCAGGGGCACCGAAGCATTGAGAACACCTGCAAACTGAGAGTAATGAGGCAGCAGGCCGCACGGCCGCCCATCCTCCCCGCACTAATCAATCCAGCTAGCCATTAAGGGGACCAAAGAGGGTTGCAGCTAGTTAGTGAAAGTTTCAGCTTCATGCCTCCATAAACCTTTGTCTGCTTTCTGAAAGTGGTCATCTGTTGTTTCTACAAGACCGCCACTAGTTTTGTGTTTTTACACCTCACATCCCACAGACCACATCTATGGTTTTTCCATTTCCTGTTGATTACTTTTCTGCCTCAGTTTCAGCCTATTAAAGCTAAAATTAGCTCCAAACAAACCATTGTTGGAGCCGAAAAAATAAACCCCAGAACTCCCCATTACTGGAGGAAGGAGGTTTCGAACACATGGGTATTAGCTGAATTATTTGTCATATAACGATCATTAATTTATCAAGGGTCTAAGGTAAGACACAGCTACAATATTTATATTAACATGTTAATAAAAAACATGACTTAAACTGAGACTTTTTAGGTACATTTATTGTTTATGTTTAGATGCAGGGCTTAGCTTTAGTTCTTAAACACTTCCTGAGAGATAATTTTTTCCTGAACACCCTCAAGCACTGGTTCTCATGTTAATACCAGAATGGTGAATGCAAAAATATGTTGTCATTCCAACTGAAACATCCATCTATTCCCTCTTTTCCACCCCTTCAGTCTCATAGAGTCCTTCTTTGCATTTCCATTCTCCTCCTGCCAGCCACAAGACAGAAGCCAGAAATGCCCTGGAAAAAGACATGCTGTCACACGGTGCATAGCACCCCCCAAAAAAATAATCATGCCACCATGTCATTACCCAACCTCGACTCTCTCAGAGCAATCACATTCAAAGAGCATTTTTCAGGAGCTCCCTCCCCAGCACAACTAGTAAGCATGGCTAATGGAAATTTAATCAGCAACGAGAGAGGACAGCAGGCATAATGCAACACATGATAAATAGAAGAAAGATGCAAATGGTATTTATTTTAGACAGGCCGTGCTGACAACCCTGATAATGCCTCCTCATGCAGCTTCTCCCTGAAGCTTCCTTTTGATGGCTCCGAAGTGGTATGTACCATATTTCACAGCCTATCATTTATAGAATAAATTGTGTGATTCATAGAAATGTTTTCCATTTTTTCCAAATGCCTCTTGTCAGTGGTGCCTGAGCACCATGGCTGTAGGCCTAAATTAATAAAAAGCAATGTAAATTCCTGCAGTCATTACAAACCAACATGTTTATAACTGAAAACATGCAAGGCCCCTTTTAAAATTACAAGCAGGTCCACATATTTTAATTAAGATGAAGATTGTTCCTTTTGTGCTCTCCTGTAGTATTAAATGTGGGGTATGTGATTCTGGAGGAATACAATACCATGACAAATACCATGATATACAGCAAACAACGACACATTAAGTAATGTAACTAACGTTAGCCAAGGTGTGGGTCAGCAAAGTGCTGCTATAGCTGCTGCTGCGAAGCTAACACGCAGAGAGCGAATAGCTCAGATACACCCAGTGCCAACACAGCTGCTCCAGACAGTGAAACGCACAACTCTCCTGCCACTATAGCTAACATCATAACAACAGCACGTCTTGGCAAACATTTACTGACAAGCATAGCTGAAATACTGTTGTTTGTTTCCAATTTACCATGGATTTTTTTTTTCTTTTGCAAACACACAGAACTGTCACCGAACGGACTGTGATGAGCTATTCGCTGAATTTAAATTTTGTATTTGATGTGTATTGGATTAGAATCGCTAACCCCACCTTTAACAAAGTTTATACTGTCAACTTAAAGATGAGATCTAAATGCTCTCTAACCTGTTCCTCCAACAAAATGGATTTACACTATTTTATTTCTGTAAAAGTGTGAATAGAGTGACATTTCTTGCAATGAATCATGTATGCAGCCTACACATGATGCAGATTCTGTGTTTATATGAACACTCTGTATATCTACAACAGTACAAACTGTTTCATTAGTCTATCCAGCCAGTAAAGCCTGTGTTTAGTCCCAAATTCAGGTTCACACCGATACTCGGTTGGCGACATTTGGAGTTTAATAAAATACATTTACAGGTGCTATGTACATCAGAACAAATTTATGTCACATTTTATTACAGTATCATATTCGTCACAACTGCAGCACCTAAAATCAGCATTTGATAGAAGAATTGGAAGTAGCAGAATCTTCGAGAGTTAAACTACACTATGTAAAATATGGAGAGATTTTTAGTTAAAAAACTAAAAAAAATAACAAACACTATGAACAGAATGCAAGTTTCAGTTGGGAGATTAGAGAATTTGCTACGTTATACAACCTCAAACAAAAATGCCAAAAAAGGAAATATTCTTACACCTATTTTCATTACCAAACAGATAAATACAACCATACCGTATGTTTGGTCCTGTTCAGGATCGCTGGGAGGCTGCAGAGCCCAGTTCCCTTACTTGTTCGCCTGGCTGTGGTTCTGGTGCCCATTCAGGACACAGTAATTGGACCGCTAAGTTAGCTGCACAGCTAACTGAGCTAACTGGCAGTTAGCAGCAGTTATAAACTAATATGTAATATGGCCCCCTCTTATTGTATGAATTCGGCAGATGGATATTAGTTTCAATTTTTAGACATTGTACCTTTAAACTGAGGTGACTCTGAGCCAACTAAATATTAGACTGTAGACTTAATATGTAATATAATGAAAGCTTAATATAGATTTAACATGATTCAATTATGATTTCCGAACGAACTCCTTTTTAGGTAATGTATAGGGATGTTTTGCCAGCAGACTAAAAGATTTGTGTATTAGAACATTGTATGTTATGCATGAAGCCAGGAAAGAACAGTGGAAACTTGGAGAAGTTGCAGACATCTTGCATGAGAGGCTGACAGATGAGGCAAACAGTTTCAGTCAAGAGCATTGCGATTAAGCAAGGCCAGTCACCAGAGTACTGAAAACACGGTGCATGGAAAGAGGATGTGTATGCGTTTGAAGGATTGTTAACAAAGTTGACAGAAAGTTTATAGTTAACCTATATGCTTCTATGTTTAAATTAAATTTAAATAGTTGAGTACTATTAATTATAAATATAAAAAGACCTATGCATCTGATAATTTCTGAAGCATCTTATACAGGGAGAGGCCCGCTGCAGGGTCAGTAGAGTAAGCCAAGATCTAGGGTAAAGATTGGCTGCAGCCATGCCTTTGAACACATGCGTGCATGTCCTATTAAAATATTTAGTCATATTAAAGCTTTTGTTGTATATTTAGTAAGGCAAATGTGTAATAAGGAATATGAGTTTCCTGGGAAGTCTGGGCATTTAGCCTAGTCCACTCCAAATACTTTAGAAAAAACGTTAGAGATTATGACAAGGCCACAGCACCACAATGAAAAATTACAATGTTTTGACAACTGGTTGAGAAATGATAAACTATTTGTGTATGTGTACATTCCACAGGTTTTTAAAAATATTATTACTGAATAGTGGGAAAGGGAGAGTCAATCTCATCCAGTCTGAGGGGTCTCCTCATCGACTTTGGTGATTTTGGCTCTGATATTTTGAATTTAGGCTTACTAATTTAGGCTTTCTTTTTTCCAACATTCACTATTTCTAAGAACTGTGTTACTCTCCTTTGAATATCACTCTCAAATATGTAATTGTAACGCTTGTAATAGTTGATATGTTCTTTATAATTTGGCTCACAACAACATTAACATCCATGACAAATTTCTTATTATATTAATGAGATACACCTATATAGTATTTATTATATTTAGATGCACTGAATTTTATGATATTTACTGAATCTATATCTTTATATAGATGCTAACTTTTTTGTTCTAAATATATTTGTAAACATATGTGCACAAGACGAAATGCCTTCCTGAAAATATTCCTCATCTTGGAAACATCAGTTGACAAAAAAATCCCGCCACAATGTCAAATGAAGTAGCTGTTTTGGAACTTTCAATCAAGTCACATGAACTTCATCAGCGGATGGAATTTGTATTTGTTAAAATTCACCTTTTTTTGAGCATTTTTTTAATTCTTCACATTTAGGTCTTGGTTGATTTAGCACTCAATTGACGTTACCACAGGTCAGTTGTGTGTTAATTGCTATCCCTGGCAATGCTTTATTCTGTATCAAGTGTATTTTTACCGTATAATTTACTTACGAAAGGGCTTCATTGTGAACCAACATGCTTTCACGCTGGTCCAGCAGTCATTCAGTCCTGCAGCCCAGGTGCATCTGTGCCACAGAGTAACACAGCCTGTCATTAGCACTAATATAGCTGTCAAGGGAGCTGCAGGACTGTTGCTTGCCCAAAAGTGCAGATGAGCTGGTTCTCTTGTAATGCCTGTTCTTCTCGGATGTTTCTTGTTTTTCCTTGACGGACTTAAATCTGGCTGATACCTTGCTGTCAGTACAACTGTACAGCTGTACAGAGTAGCATCCCTGCAGAGGCATCGCTAATCAAGTCTTGTTTTGGTCCTCTACAGCTAGCGGTTGGACTTCTCTGAATAGCTTCAGAACTGTCGACACTGTCACACATCTCCATGAACTGGCAGCCCATGAGAGGCAGTAATTAGATGAATCCTGGCACTGCATGGGCACATATAATATGATCCTAAATTGTAAAAGCATTGCTAGAGCTTCATATAATCTTGAAGTGTTGAATATATAATAATGTTTAGTCTTTTGTGCACCTTCATAGCACCCCTCTCATAGAGCTTCTTGAGAAAATGGAAGCATTCATTTAGCAACAGCTTCCAGCAATATGCTACTGCAGATTTCTGGTTTGACATTGATGTATTATCTCTCATAAACACCTAAAAAAAAATTTAATAATAAAACACCACCCTTACTCTGGCTCAGAGACATACTACGTCTTCAGCAAGCATCCAGATTTCTAAATGAAGATGAACTAAGTGGAATTTACTGAGCATATTGGTCTGTGAACAAACACGAAGACAGGGAGCTTGCTGCACGACGTCCTGCTGAGATAACACACGTTTCTCTGTCATGCTTTTTTCCCCTCTTCCTTCACAACAGCAAAGTGGCAAAAACAAAACAACCACAGGACTGTATTTCAGACAGACAAATGCAAGTAAACATATGAGACAATCCTATCATTGATCAAAATGAGCTGCTCCACATCTTGAAAGCTTTTTGTTTAGATTTATCTTCTGGTGTCCTACTTTAAATGAATTCATGAAAGTTGGTAAAAACGTGACTTTGTGTGTCAAACAACACGGGCCGAGCTCGGCTCACAGGGAAATGATGCCGATAATTGTGTTTGTTGGATGATTAAGAAGGTTTCAGAGAACAACTTGTGCCTCAGTGCCTTGGTAGCTTCCTGTTGATTAGAAAGCCATCCATTTTAATGGCTTTTCTTCTCCTTTTGTTAACTAGGCACCTCTCTATACAAGAAAATGGCACCCAAATGAATGGCATGCTATTAAAGTGGAAATAATAGCTCAAAGTAGCAAAACAAAAGAAGGGAAAAAACATGGAGACATACAAAGGTTTGAGATATGAAGATTTGCAATCTTCTCAGCATGCTGCTCACAGTGTGTCTGTTTTCCAAACTTGTCAAAACTAGTATTGTATTAGCTAGAAGTTGGTTAATTTTTAGACACCCGTATTGCTGCTCCAGTAAAATGGGTCTTTTGTGATGAACAATTGAGCTGGGATTTCATTCCCATGTTACCTTTTGTTATCCCTCCTTAATAAGTGCAACACACACCGACCAAATCATGCAGCATTGCGCTATTTGACGCAGATGAAATGACATCCGTAGCACTCAACAAACAGATCATACAGACAGAAGAAGTGGTCCAGGTGCAATAGCCAGGATGTAATGATCCGGGGAGCAAATAGGATAAAATTGCTGCATTTCTGGAGAGTTGTGGTCGATGCTGGGAAGTATAACACGTTCATCTTAACGGAGCCAGCCTGTGATGGTACATGGCAAGGCAGCGTTGATGTGTTGGCTTATATAGGAAAATATTATTTGTAGAAATGGCTGAAAATGATTTCAACCAAGTATTCCACATGCCTGCTCACCACAGAGCTTCCAGTTGGCATGATATTTAATAATAGTATTTTTTTTCCTAACCTAACCTCATAACCTAATATTTTATTTTCATTATTTGTGTTAATAGTTTTCTCTATAGTGTTTTGTTTCAAAACAGATCAAATCTCTGGACAGACTGGCCTTCAAAGCTTAGTGCAGATCATTTTTATTGAAGCATCAGAAAGACCAGCACTTGAGCAAATCCATTACCTGCTTTTGTCAGATAAAGAGCACAAATGGCTCTCTCTGCATAAGAGCTATCCTGGTGACATACCCAAACATTCAGTAAAACTATTTGACAAAGGTACAAAAAAAAAGAGTTTTAAGGTGTTTTTGATCTGTCTGATTCAAGAGCAGGATCTATTTTTCATAAAACAAAACTCATGGCAGCATGTCTAATACCTCGTATATATGGCATTTTTCAGGTAAAATGCGGATTTTAACAAAATTAAAGCTTCACATGCACAGTACCCACATATGAGACTGGACAGAGAAACGACAGCAGTGATCATTTGGTTACACTTATGACCTGTGTTTAAACTTTCATTTGCCATCCTTTAAGTAGAAAAAGTGGAAGAAGCCTGAAGGCTCACTGAGGATGGTCAACAAAACAGGTAACTTTCAGAATTCGTGCTCTGTCTTTCTTTGGTTTCTTCATACCACTCTCATGTCTGTACAGTAAATCAACTAGAAGTCAGTCTTTAAACCCTTACACTTCCAAAGCTCACTAACTGACACATTTATTAACACGTGTAATCCCTTTATTTGTTTCTCGGGAGATTGCCAGGCAACCAGCTGAGACGCAAGGAAGTTACTGCTCTCTGCCAAGACATAGACCAAAAAAAATTATGAATAATTGAATTAAACAAAAGAGAGATGAAATGTTAATTAGTGAGCTTGAGGTTATGGTAGGTAGGTTTTGTTACCATTGGACATACCCAGGCTACCTGTTTCCTCCTGTTACCAGTCTATGCTGAGCTAAGCTAATTGACTGCTGCTGGCTGTAGCCTTATATTTACTGTTGAGCATGAAAGTGGTATCAACCTTCTTAACTAACTCTCAGAAAGTGACTAAGAATATTTCCTAAAATGTGGGACCTGTCCTTTAACACTTACAAAACACAAAAATTATCCAGCCGTGTCTACACTTTCCTGACCTCATGTGGCCATGAGAGTGTCTGTCTTAAGGTGGACAAAGAACAATGATCTTTTTTCAGAGGAGCTCTTAAGGCTCAACAAAACATCCCGTCTTGTACCAACAGTGAACATTGGTTTCTTTTAACCATAATGACAATAGTTTCTGAACATTAACTAAGAAGCTTTTGTTCCATAATTTTAATCAGACCTTAACCACAGACGTGGCAGATTAAAATGTCAAGCACCCTATTTTGTCATCATGGTATGACAACTTGTTGCACAGACGATGCAAAGTAGAATAGCAGTAGAAAATATGGATTGTTATTTTTGAAATGTTCCTGTGAGTGTTGTCTTAAAAATCCCCACGCATTATGATGTTCGGTGCCTTTCAAACACACAGACCCCACATGAGCTCTGTTTTGTTTCTCTTTGTTAAAACAGAACGCTTTCGTCCAGTTTCTAACTGGCATTTTGTGGGCAGCATTTGATTTGGTGGAAACGTGTGGAGCTGGTGGGTTGAAAGGTTCCCTGCTACCGCCACGGAGACAGAACAATCCCACGTGGGAATAGTGCATCTTCCCCCTCTGTCGTTTCCATCTCAGAACTTGCGGCCAGCCCTCCTTCAGGAGAAACTTCAACAGAAAAACAAGGTGATTACAGAAGCAACCTGCAATACAAAATGACTCACCATGCAGTTTACCTCCAGACATGAGCTTTTATACTAGCTGTAACTCTGCGCTGTCTCCAACACATACACTCACTTTTGTCACAGAACTTGACATTTCCAAGTAATTACAGGTGTATCTCATTATTGGCTGTCTGAATTGAGGCTATTTTCTCCTGACACTGGCATATGTTTAAAGATAAAGCGTCATTTAATTACTTTCATGTGAGGCCCGCATAGATCTGCTTGTGTTTTAACTTTCCACCTGGACATATGGGTGGCTGTGCTGCTTGTATGTAGTGTTAACGACACTCATGTCTCACAACACCAAGAGCTGTTTTCAACAAACACAACTCGCCTGGTGCGGATTAGGCACGGTGAATTACAAATCAACCCATCCTAACTCTGATCTCTGTTCAGGCAACATACTGCCACTGTTTGCATGTTTTGATCTATCTTCTTAAGATAGACTGATAACAGCGGGGAACGCCTGAAATGGAAGACGGCAGCATAGGGGCTATGGGTGCAAAACTCCCCCAGAACACCCCCCCCAAGTTCATATCTCCAGCATCACCACATCAAGTGTCTTTGCTGACATGTCACAGATATGACAGGTGATAATTTACAATGACAGCTGCAGGGCGGAGTGCTGGAACAATCTCCATCCATTACATCTGTGTGTGTGTCTGTGTGTGTGTGTGTGCATCCCTTTATGGCACAGATAAGCAAGAGGATGTTGGTTTTAGCACCATCTTGGTACATGGCGTACATCTCATCTCCACTTGACAGCCTGTTATGAGCTCTCTCCAAACACGTCATTGACAAGTGTCTTAAGCAGCCTGTGTTTCCTTGAACTGAGGATAAATGACACTGTCCTCTTGAAAGCTTAACAATCTAAATGATTCATACCACCCAAAAGTCCTCTCAGTGATTCACGACTTGCTGCGCGTATAGGTGTAGCTGACGTTAAATGCATAAACAGCTGAGCTAATGCAGTTAGACCAGGGTACAACTCAGTGTGCGATGAAGCGTGTATACACCTGCTTGCTTCAGATGAAGCACACTCTCTGGCATCAAGGGCGTGACATTTCTGTGGCCAGTGGTGATAAACCAACTCCCCAAGCTGGCTGTGCATTTGTGAACCTGCTGTCACCTTTTATAACACTTACACTACTTGAAATCTGTGTTGTTCGAATGTTCATTTGCATACAGAAATTGTTCAGGTTGATATTTTGCAGTATTAGGCCAGCGCTGTAAGACACAAACAAAAGCTGACAGAGCAACAAATATTATGTCAGTTGTAGTCTACTCATGGTGTTTATTTGGCATGAAATGAAAAATAAATGTTTGTGCTAAGACTAGATTGCAGAAGTCAGTGCTGTGGTGAAGTATAGCTGCATATTTAGCAAATGTAACTCTTCATGAAACAGTCACTGCTTCACATTCTGTTGTTAATTTTGAATAAACACCCATTTTAAGGTCAGCTCAGTTAGCCTACATTCCTTTTCCAAATTGAAACCCAATTTGCATTTGCTTTTCAATACTCTAAAATCAGCCAGCTGTGGAGAATTTGTCATGTAGTCGTAGGTGCCAATGCTTAGCTATTTCTTAATTACAACATAATTGATGGCTAATGTTTCGTAGCAGGCAGGAGAGTTGTTGTTAGTGGTGCAGTAGCATGAAAAGGAGAAGTACAACTTGACTATGCTTGAGCAGCCAAAGTTATTATTTCATTAAACCTTGGGATACATGTGTGGCACTGTGATTTGGGCACACCACTATCAGCCTAGAAAATCACACAGAGATTGTGTTTACATGGTAATCGGCATTCAAGGTGCACGGGTCATGATCAGGAGAATTAATCTAATTACCATTATCATTATTTTATTATCTGATTAATTGGCTGTCTTGACAAATGCTCCCCGAGGAGACACACATGGAAAATGGCAAAGTGCAAAGTGACAAAATCTCTGAGTGAAAGTGGTTCTGCTGGGGTGATCAAATTAAAACTACAGTCAGTTGTGCGTAGATATACACACAGGGCAAGGTGTGAAATTAAGGTTACAGTAGAAATTCAGAAGACTGTGTGGACCAAAGTAGATCACGACAACTACTTTGTCAGGTGATAAATTTAGTAAGATGATCATTTGGCTTTTAACATGATATAATAAAGTAAAAATGTAATGAAGTACCTCATAATTATGAAAACAGGATCTCTGGATTATTGTTATGTGATCCATCAAAACCCTGCTGGTGACCGTTACACTGATATCTGTTGCTAGGAAACAGCATGAGTCAGGGTTTACTTCCTGCCACCTGTTGACATTAACAAACACCGCAACAGGAAATAAACTAGGACCCATTTACAGCACAGTGTTTGAAACCGGGGGAATTATCTTCAGGGGCTGCGACTGCTTGTAGCCTGCTGGAGAAAACTCTGGCTGATCAGAGCGAGTTTCTCATTATAGAAATGGAGAGTCATTCCTTCTGCACACTGTTAGCTGTTAGTTGAGTTTATTTTAAGAGACAATGTTTTGACATTTCTCCTCAAATGATATGAAAAGGTTTTTATCACATTTACAAGATCTTTATAAAGTTTCCGCTTCTTCGGACTCAGCAGTGAGCCACATTTATGTGCACAGGCAGTGAAAACAATTATATGAAAAATTTAGATTAAGTTTGGTTTCAATAGAAATGGTTTATTTGTGATCACTACACACTACAAGGGACTTTTATTTCCCTCAATGAATGCAGTTATGATTGAAATAAATTATTTACATACAATGGTATAAACATAAATAATATGATAACCTTTTGCTCATGTAATTATGTATTTATTAATTTGTGTATGTACATAAATTATGTATTAATAACTTACTAATTAACAATTTTTTTGTTGGGTATGTTTGCAAATGTGAAACATATAAACAAATAATACAATAATAATACAATAATAGTTGTTTCAGTGTTCCATGTCCCCACTCCCCACCTACAACCAAAGTGCCTGGGATCTCCTATGGACTTGCTTTATAAATAAAAAGTAAATTATAACGCATAGTGTCTCTACCTCCATTAACCACAAAGCTTGTTCCTTGCACCAGTACATGTGAACTTATCAGACACTATTCAAGCAGCACAATGTAAATATGTAATTTTCTGATGTAAGAGTGAGGCTGTAGTCACGCTTGAACTAAAAATATTTTCATTCAGAGTTCTGATTGAGTCATAACAAAGTGCATTTGTACAGTAAGGTCTTACCTGTCAATTGTGACAAAACTTTAGAAAAACCGAGAGTCTTCAGCGGAAGAACTTTCTTACACAAAGTGTTTGCAGCATGTTTCTCCGTATCACAATTCAACTTATGCATTTGTTGCATACAAAAATTGGTCACAAGGATATATGGTGTAGTCAGTGACAGAGCTTAAAATGAACAAACTGAGGGTTTGTTTTTCTGAAGGAGTGAAAAATATTTACCCACAACGTCTTTGCCCTTCAGATTGAATTCTCTATTCAAGGCTTTTGCATCAAGAGGCTCTTCTGTGGCCTGGACTACACTGTACCTCTGTGACTGTTATTAATACAAAATTACAAATGAATAAATGACAACAGAATTAAATATATTAACAAAACATTGATCTTTTACAACTCTTTGTAAATGACTTGTAACTTAAACGCTACTTCATACCAAAACATTTCTCCTACAGTAGTTTTCTTTTAATTATACAGTATAGGAAATATTGACCATTAGTTTCCAGATAACTTACTGCATAACTGATCATTATAAGGTATTATCATATTCACTGGACAGGTAGGAAACAGCTGGACAGATGAAGCAAGTCATTGTGGCAAGGGAAATATCTACACTCCTTTCGTTAAGGAAGTTGCTGTATTAGACTGACATAAAGGAAGCACTGAATTGCCTTTCCTTCGTGGATCAGCTCGCATCATGGTTGCCAGGTCACTTCACTCTGATAGGAACATTTATAGGAAAATTCTTAGAGAATAACAAGGTTCCTATAAAATGGGGAATTTTACATGTGGAACCAGGACCAGTGCAGAAACCGGGTTTCAGTTTTATAGACTTATAATTAATCCTCTGATAGCTGCATAATTAAATGGACGGTTACCACCGAGCTTGCTGTTGCTCTCCCCATTTTATGCTTTGTATTATTATTTGTTATTCCGCAGCCTGCCGAGTCAGGATCTCATTAATGATTTCAGGGCGGATGTGTGAATAAAATAATGACCTCTTGGCCTCACCTCGGCCCCTCCACAGCACCTTGCAGTTAATCGTACTTCAACACTCTCTTTCACTCTCGCTCTTCTTCTACTTTAACCCCAGGATGGGCTGACCTGTAAAACCTGGCAAAAAGCTGCTGACTGACAGCATAATTCATAGTTACCCATAATAATTGGTTTAGCTCCGGCCAGTGTAAAGCACAGAGCACAATGGATAATGTTTGTAGGTGTGACTGAAAACAACTATGTACACGCAAATGGACTAGACAGTGTGGCATTTTGCCCCATGATCCTGCACAACTGTCTACACAAGTTTTCCAGATGTTGTAATGAGAGGCATCAAGGCACTGCTGCTGCTAACAAGCCAAATGCGTCACACTCGCAGTGTTTCAAAGGGCAGCACATTCACGTAGATCTCTGTATTTGTGTTTCTTTACGCTTTTATGCCCAAGCATTTGTTTGGCACATCATTGGATGAGACCTCCCATGTGAGTTCACCTTGCTCACACAACAATAAACAGAGCAAACACTGTGCTCAATCTCAATTTAGGTTGACTCCTGTGGAAGCATCGTCCTTCTCACTTATCTCCCGTGCTGCTATCAAAAATATTCACAACCCCTCTCCATCTTCACTTACAGCACACAAACTATATTTAAACGTGTTAATATGAAACTCTGTAAAGTGAATTTATTCAATGAGGTGCCTGGGTGTCCTGGGTGTATATTATTCATGCTTCTCATTGCTTTTCAATTAGAGGAGAAGGAACAGCTACAAATGATCTGCTGGCCCGTGGCGCTTCTTAAGCCTCTGCCTCTTTGTTCATCGTAGGGCCTCAGACAGTAAATAATCAGAATGAGTTCTACATAATGGTTTGCTCTGTGGAGGCTGATATAAGTGGAAAGCCAAAACAATGCAGCCTAATGAATGAGCCATGCAGTGCAATAGATGTTTGACAGAAACAGAAATGTATCAGCGCACACATTGCTGTCCATCTTTCTGCTCGATGCATGAATACACTATATTTTTGTGTTTGTGTCAAGCACTGAAATGACTCAAATGATACATTGTGCATAGAGTATGTTCACAATGTGTCATTTCAAGACGAAGACGCTGCAACTGCTTTGTTGCTAACAATGTACCCAATCCCCTTGTGTTTATGAGAAACTGTTTTAAAGGATACAGCCATGCTGCACATACTTTAAACTGCTTATATCCTACTAAGTTTTCCCAGAGAGTTACTGCGACACTGGACAAAGAGTGGACGGGTAGAAAGTGTCTGCCTGTTGACCTGTAGATGGTTAACTGGAAACAGAAACCATCAAGAATGCTAAACCATTTGCAAAAGCAAATATTTTTATTCAGGCTAGTTTCGTAAATTGTGATACGTGACGTTATTTAACTTATGTTAACTGACATACATCATTATTTTAACCCAAACCATGATCTTTTCCAAACCTTAAGCAAGTACTTTTGCTGCCTAAATCCAGCCAAGTAATTTCTGTGCCTAAACCTAACCAAACTGCGTAGTGATTATTAAAAAAGTTTCACGATTTTAATAATGTACTGAATGTTGAAAATAACAATTTTTCAAAACGCTAGCGTTTTATTTGAAAGTCTAACCGGACGTGGCATATTATTGTTCCTAACTGAACCGGAAGTTGTATATTTATTGTTGCTAATCGTTGCTACCTTGACCGAAGAGTCCTAAATGTCAAAGAATGACGCAAAAGGGGTACCCAGGCTGTTAAAAGGCAACGCCAAAGGGTCTTGACCAAGTGTCAATAGGTGGTAGTGAGAACGTGTTGCAACCCAACCTTTGTGTGCCTTTTTAAAAAGTTATCTTGTACCTCTCTTTTTTTCCCCAATAATTTACAAAACAGGGATTCTAATCCTACATAGAAAAACCTGAAATTTGTTTACCTTTAAATTCCTAACCCTAAAGTGCCCCTCCACTTAGAAATGTGTTAATTCACTTCAATGTTTGACCTTCATGTTGCATAATGATGTGTTTAACACTAGAAAGCTATTTTAACAGTCACCTTCTATTTTCACCTTAAATCTCAGTTTAAGGTTTTCATGAAGTTTGTGAAATCAAAACCAGTGTGGAAACCAATAGTGGTCCAATATGCAAGTTATACAAATTTGATGTGAAAATGGACTTTTCAGTAAGATAGGAGACATTATATGTCCAGCAGGAACACTTCTGATTTGCATATTCATTGATTCTGGATTTTTAAATGAGAGAGAACGGATAGATGTAATGACTACAGCAAATTTCAAACAAGTTCATTTAACTTTATTTTTGTGAAAAAAAGCACAATTTATCATTCAAAGTAGAGTATTTTTATATCATAAAACATGTCTAGAGGGGATCTTAAATTAATATATTTGGCCTTTCTACAGAAACCCTCTCACCAGAAGAATAATAATGGATTACATTCAGTAACTTTGTTTGATAATGTTCAATACTAGTGTAGAAAAAAAATCTTCTCTTAAAAAATCTGTGCATTGCAACTACAGCAGATTAAAGTTAGGGCCACCGCCTCCACACCCTCACTTTCTACCTAAAGGACACACTACTTCTTGCTTTGGCACTGAATGTTGGCACTGCACATGAATCATGAGTTGGTATTAACACAATTCATAAGGATACTGGGCTGTGCTACAAACTTTAGTATTTTGTAGAGACTGAAATATGGCTTCTACTTAAATGATTCATTCTTGTTGCGATAATTGTACACTTTTTGCAGAATGATGTCACTTCCATTCTCCTTTAACCATTCCTACTGTATGATTTAAAAATGTTAGAAGAAGAAAGAAAAACTGATCTGAAAGTGCAGTAGCACTACAATAAAAGTCCCATATGGATATGCAGAGGGCAGATACCTCTGCTGGCAAGATTGGTGTAATCAAGGTATTCAGAAAATCACAATTGAGCAACAATAGAGTCAGCCATGTGTAGCAGTAGATGTGAGAGAAGTTCATTTCCTCTATTTTTGAGGACAAAGCAGCCATTTATGCATTGTTCTGTGGAGGTTGAATCTGACTTAAGCAATGAGATGTTACCTGAATAGAATTATGGGTATTGTAGTTCAAATTTAATGATACTAAGCTGAGCTAATGTAAAGAGACTGCTGTGCTGTGCTACCTTCTCTCAGTTATGTACAGTAATATATTCATTTATTTTTGGTTGAAGTCAGACTATAAAAACACAACAAAAGTAACTATTTTCTAGTTATTATTACTATTATTGTTACCATTTTCATTAGACGAAAGCAGTGGGATGGAGTGATTGGAGAGTGGGTTTATTTTTCACCAGACACTACAGGAGGGGGAAACAGGAACGAGAAGTCAAGTTATGTTGACAGCTCAGGCTTTTGATCAGCGCATCTCAGTGTGGCATGTTGTGGCCAATGGATGATGTGGGACTGGAGTGACAGGAAGAGATCCATGCATGCAGGAGCAGTGAGGAAAGGCTTTGTCACATCTGTTGCTCACAGCCCAACTGTCAGGATGTAAACTGCCTGTACACTGGAGCATGAATACATTGAAAACATCACATCATGTATGATATTTATGTATATATTTATATATTATACATGTATTTATTTACTGTGTGGCAACAATGAATGTGAGCCATACATTGTGGCTTGCAATAAAACAGTAGTAATGTGATGATGTTTCCATTAATAAATGATGGTAATGTCACTGTATCCAAGCAGACATATTCAAGGAAGTAAAACATGATGAAAGATGTTCATATAGCATCTTGCTTAATGGATTAATGCAGAACCCTATCACATAGGGTGGCATAATGTATGCACATCTGCAAAGAAATTTATAAAATGTGACAGACCATTATATAGTTTCATTCAGTCTTTGACAGACACAGGCATCTAATTGTTGTAAATGTCAAAACTGTTGTAATTGTTTTCCTCTCCTAAAAGCATTGCGATGTATTTGGTAATGAAAGAAGGCATAAAAGAAAAACACCAGCTCCTGAATGGAAAGTCAGTTGTGGCTGTAAAAGTGTCTAAATTTTGTTTTCTGCCTGGCCAAGCTGCTGGTCCTCCTATACCACCAAAGACTGGCACCAACAAACTTTCCTCTGAGTTTGGAAGGAATACCTTCACTGTCACAAACACATGTTCTTCAGAAAAGGTTGGACACACTGTCACTTCAACAAAAAAACACTGAGTCGACTGACAATAGAAGCTTACTTCTTCTATTCGGACAGCCATCAGGAACACCAAAAACAAAGTTTAATGTCATACTTTACCTACTGCTCATTAATTCATTCTACATTTTTCAACCTTATATTCCCATGTCTTTGTGTCCATGTTAGTAGTTTTGTAAGCGTGAGTAACTAACATTAGCATTCTGTAATATGCAAAAATGTCTTCTAGACGTTAAGAGTTTTAGGTAGCCAGTGGTGAGTAAATGGTCCGTGTGTGAGAGAGAGTGACATACAAGAAATGTGTAGAAAGATTATGTATGTGTATTTCATGTTAGTGTTAAAATTAGTGGTGGGCCGTTATCGGCGTTAACGTGCTGCATTAACATGAGACTCTTATTGGGCGATAAAAAAAATAACGCCGTTAATCTATTCTCAAAGTTGGGTTGGGAGCTGGGTCTATACTACGCAAGCTATGATAACTTTCACCTTGATATTTTAGCACAGATGTATACCTAGCCGAATCGCACTGTAGGGGCAAGAACAAGTCTTCGAACCTGTGTGTATGCCTGCTGTGATATGACCACATCAGGAGGTCGGAGCTGGGAATGACGTCACACCCGAGTTGACGGCGTTCCAGTTAACAACCTCGCTCGGCCAGCTGTTTGTTT
>JAPMOB010251731.1:0-21636 GCA_029875015.1 Lepomis gibbosus
CTCACGGCCTTCAGATTATGAGACTGACGCGCTGCCTACTGCGCCAACGAGGCCTGAGAACACAAACAATGTGATCCGCAAGAATGGTCACAGGTTCAACTGTGGCTGATTCACAACCACAAATACATAATATATATCCAACACATGTATCCTCTACACATACTGTACACTGCACAAACAGAAAGGTCAGCATAACATAAAATATAGAACAGATTTAAAGTGTGTGAAAGTGAGCTGCCTCATGGGAAAAACAGATGGACATTTTTCTTGGATTGTGCTAGCAAGTCTCCCAACTGCAATAACTCCACCTCTTAGTGCTTAACGTGGCCTTTGGAGCAATCAGAAAAACTTAGTGTGCTGATATAAGCTTTTGATCATCAGGACATCTGACTTGAATATAAGCTGCAGCTCTGCGATTTATTACTTTGAAACGAATCAATACTCTGAAATCAATCCTAAAGTTAACTTGACGACGGCATAAAGTGGCCAAACAAGGACTGATGGGATCTGCTTTTTTAGATCTAGTTAAGAGTCTGGGTGCAGCAAGAAGCAATGAGGGAACACTCTCACCTGATGAGTTGCAATGCAGGAGTAAAAGAAGTAATCCAGAGGGATAGTGTTGTGCTACTTCCTCTCATCATTTGAAACATACTTTATTCAAGTAATTAACTGAGAAGAAATAATATGCACGGGGAAAAAAACAACAGGCATCAGTGATAGAAATGTACATGTATTGCTATTTTTGCAGCTGTTTTGTGGCAGAACGCAGCTGGCGAATGAAGCCCCACATGTGGGCACTTGCTGCTAAAAGGTCCAAGAGGGTGCTTCAACAACTAGAGAACAGATGTTGTATTAACAATCAGCAATTGATTTCTGTGGCTGTTTCTTGTCAACGCATGATTTTATATCTGTAATATATTCTCTCAGTGCAAATGTGTTTATGTGGCTTCAACCTGCCATTTGCAACAACCGAGTCATTAGCACAGTACAACATCATGTAATATTTTCTTGATTGCTCTCTCCTCAAGGAGGTCAGTCTAAGTCACCATATCAAAGTGTTATATTAGAGAAGGAGTTCACGAGAAGGCAGCCTGGTCACAACAAAGGGAGTTCAGGAGCGCTGAGGAGTTCTTGTCCTAACTCTGACCGTCGTAGGGCGAAGATGGTGATGCCTGAACTGTACGCTGCAGGGATTGTGATGTGTGTTAACCTGGCCTCGTCTTCTTCCTGCTCCTCTTCTAGGCACATCTGCCTCACTTGGCCTAATAGGAAGAAAACAGGGCGACACACACTCAGAACATGTTTGCGTATCAGATGAAAAATCTGCATGAATACAAGCACAACTGCTTCACCTTCGACATCCAGGGCTTTCCAGCGCGGGTCGGATAAGCTGGACAGACAGCAATCTGGCGTCAGTCGCTGCAGGACGTCTTCTCGACGAATTAGCAAAATGGACTCACTGCAGAGTCTCTGGTGCACCTCTTGCTCGCTTACTGAAAAAAGAGATTTAACTCAAAGAGTGTGCATCAAGGTCAGGAGGCATGATTTCCCCTTAAAAAATGAATAGTTGTTTCGTCGCCCTTACTCACCTACATCTAAAGGATTGGTCATGAAAACAGCATTGGGTGCAACGCCAAATATGAGCTGATGGTGCCAGGCGTCAGGCACCTCCTCTCCCTCGGGCACAGCCAGCTGCATGTTCATGGTCGCCACCGGAACGGCACCGTTTCGGATCCAGCGTGCGAGCCAGGGGACCAGTCGGACCCGCCGCCGGGGGTGAAGATGGAAGAAGCGACCCATCACCTCCCCCTTACTGGCCTCCTCTGCTCCCAGGATGAGCTGAGCGTGAGTCGCACCTGAAAGAAGCAGACGTGTCTAACATCAGTGTGTGGTTCTGTGTGTGTGTGGGATGACAGCTTGAGCTAAGTGCCTGAAAATGTCAATGCAAAAATCGTGGAACCCAGCTGAAAAAGTCAATTACAGTCGCCCCTCTGAGAGACATAAAACTCTTTGTCTAATTCAAGAGGGTGCTGTTGAATTGTGCCTGGTTGGCGGTGCAGCCAGCTGTCACACTGGCAGGAAGGCGCACTTATGGGTTCAAGACGTTACGGGGGCCTCATTCAGCGGGAAGTTATAGTCCCTGCTAGCATCTGTGACACCTGAAATATTAGTGTCTGTGGAGCCCGGCTAAAATATGCAACTATACAAAGTCATCCTTTATGTATTAATATTTCATTACCTGAGATGTCACAGTCTGGAGTGGGTAGCTTTGAGCTCACGCCAAGTGTTTATAATGTAATATCTGACAATTTATTACTTACATGAAGAACCTTTCTGGGTGAAGTCCATGCAAATTCTAATGAAAACTATCACTCTCCATTAAACAACTCAAAGAGGATCGATCTAAAGTGTCTCCTTTGTAGGCCTGGGTGTTTTTTTCTTTTTCTTTTCATTTGATGCTTTGTTTTGTCAGCTTGTACACTTATAATGTTCACTATGTGTTCTTGTGGGTTCATTCTGTTCTTTTTTCTGCCTTCTTTTTGTATTTAAAAAAAATCAACTGTACCAGATCTGTGAACACTGGCAATAGACACATCGCATGACACACACACAAAAAAGAATAGATGAATATGAACATGTAAAATAGATTTCATTCTTGTCCTCTCAAAAAGCCTTCTTGTCATAATAATAGAGACACACTACACAGTAGAGTATACAAATGTACATCTACATATAGTACATATACAAAAATTTAAAATATAATGTACTGTAAAGCAGTCTCATAGTCAAACAACATAAGAAATCCTTAAAATTACTTCAGTCCAAATTCATAATACAGGTCAAGAATTAGAAAACAGCCATTTTCAGACATGACAGAAGAGTTACACAAAGAGTCATTATTATGTAACTGGTGGGTCATTAAACTGATTTGCTTTGTGCGTATGAGATGACAATTAAGTCATGGATTTATTATGGAATCTGTCTCTAAACTACAAATAGATATAGACGTAATACCATTTGTAGTAGGCTATTGAGAGACTTAAAATACTCCACCATGCTTGTTATTCAGTTATGAGTTCTGATGAGTTGTAGATATTCTATATTGTTGTTGTTAAGGATTTGGATAGATATTGATTTTCAGGAATATTACAATATCTTTAAAGGCCGTTTTCTGACATTGAGTTTTTTCTCATCCTCTGAGCCTGAAATCTCCACTTCAGTAGCACCGAAGTTTCCAGTTGTATTATTCTGAAGTTATGCAATATATGCAAATTGGCACATATTTAATTAGACGGTCTCATTTGCATATTTAAACATTACATTTCAGAAACCTGTAATACATTTTTTGTCTTACTGCAAGTACTGAACTGAAATTTTCATAGTTTACCTATATTCACCTGTAGTGTCTTGCCTTAAGTACTTTGAATTCGTACTTGAAGATATGTACTTATACATTCCACCAGTGCCTTTATGTCAGTCTGACAGCACTCAATTAAGTGCTGAAAGGGCCCACTGCTGACCCCTCTAGTCTCCTTATCTGACCAGCAGCTCTGGTCATGTTCAGGCCTTTCTAGAGTACCTGTGTATCAGGATATTTACCGGCTTCACTCCGGGACAGAAGGTAGTCAGGCAGCGGTGACTCGTTCCTCCTCAGCCGTGTCTGGACGCAGCGGTCCGCCTCCTCAGGGGCCACATCCACCCCCAGGGCCTTCAACACGTCCACCACAGCCGTGGCCCCGCAGGCTGACGTTCCTATCTGCAGGGTCTGTCTCTCCAGAGCCTCCTGGATGGACCACAGCATAGCCTCACCTGCACCTGCCTGCTCCTCCTCCTCATCACCTCCATGGCCCTGCATAGTGCTCATATGTGCAGCATTATTTCTCAATGCAAAAACTGTTAAATATGAGGGAAATGTGCTCAGTTAAATGTTTCAAAACTATCCAGTAGCTGGAAAATGATTTTATCATCAAGCTAATTTCCACTAGCCCTATTGTGCACATGGAAGACGTGATCCTGCTCAGTGAGACCTCTGTGATCAAGAGTCTGTTGTTTTAGACTGAATAAGCACCAACATTCCCTTGCATGTTCGCCTTTTAAAGATTTATAATAAATCCTTTCTCTGGGCTTTCTCTCAATCTCCCCCAAATGAGGGGAGCCGACCGCGACAACAAATAAGCAGAGCGCATGCGCAGACTACACTTGGCTCTGTCTTCTGTGCTTTCTTTTCCAGCCGGACACAGAGACAAAGTGACCAATAGCGCCCCTGCTGGCCGCTTTTTGCAGTATAGTGACGTTATGTTGGACAAACCTTTTTATAAACAGTCTATGGAATAAACCCAACAAATTACATTTATATAAATTATTTATAAGCTAATATGTTCTCAAGACACAATTAAGACTCTACTTTATATATAGACATCTAGACTTTCCAGGGTGAGAGGCTGATTCTCAAAAGTTTTTTGTTTATTTTTAAGTACATTCTAAAATATAGATAATAATAACTAAGGAATAGGTTGGCCAAAACTTTAGAGTTGATATCTCAACCAGCATGTGAAGTGTTTGATTCATTCCAGCTGGGGAATGTATCTAAACTTATAACCTATTTTGTCCCAGACTTATTTCATCCCATTTTATAATTCCCTCTTCAGAGACACAGCTGCTTCAAGTGGCCCAGAAGTGCTGCTGCAATGTTAAAAACCAAGTCCCCAAAACAGGCTCATGTGACACCAATCGTGATCTTGTTACAGTGGTTCCACATCAAATTGAGATATTCGTTTGATTATTTTCACTACTCTGCACGGTCAGGCTCCCGCCTACATAAGAGACAGCAGTCGCATTAAAGTCCCCTGATCAGGGTTGGTTGGTTGTTTTGCTTTAAACTAAAGCAGGTGCCTTAAAGGCTCCTTAATTTCGGACTTAAGTTTTTATATTGTCTCTCTATTTATGTCTTTCTTTTTTCCACATTGTGACATCTGATCTAGGAAGGTGCTATATAAACTTCACATACTTAGCTTCACACAAACATCCTTAAAGGGGAGAAATCATAAAGTAAACATTTATATAAAGACACAGTAGTTTTAATTATTTTATTTACTACTATATTAACAAGTTCAGGTGAATGGGTATCATACATTTATTATTATCTTCATTTAGGTTGAGATGTGAAAAAATCACCATGGAGTTCCTTTGTTGTTACCTGACAACAACAAGGCAAAGCACACAGAGACAGAAGTTTGCTCAGCAACATGGCGTAGGCTATGTATGATTCATGAGTGTAACAAACTCCACTGTGTTTTCTTTTTACATGAAAGTGTGTGCGTTTACTTTACTTCACTACACGTGATGCGTCTTGGTTAAGCTGTGGGAGTCATCTCTACCAGTGGATATAATTATAAGCTGTCATGTAAGACAGAGCAGATTCCTCAGGGTTGTGTTTATTCCACGGATAATGAGTTATGTTGCTGTCAGTTCTGGACTAAAGGAAAAAGGGTTTTGGCTTCTGTTAGTGACATTCACTTTCAGGTGCGTCAGAGATAACCGTGTGCAGCCAAGTTTCTCCCCCTTGTTTCTGGTTCAGGATAACAGTTGTCAAAACCATCAAATTCCCAACAAAACCTTTGCTGCTTTTACTCCAAATTATCCTTAAGAAACGACACCATTCTAGACCTATTGACTGTGGAGGTCAGACTCCTCAGAGATAGACGTCACATGGCCGTAACAGTTCGCCATTATGCCAAGAGATGTCAGTGTTGCTACACTGGAACACAGCAGCGTGCAGAGCAGCATACCTGTGAACTCAGCGGCAGATAAGTGGTGTCCCTCTGGTTGATGCATGCTGAACCTGCCTGAGGCGTGCGGGCTGTCGCCAGCGGCCTCCTCCTTCGTTGTGTCTCACATGAGGAGGGGTCATTAGGGGGGCATGAACAGGGAACAGGCTCACCTGAATTCTTTGGTTCCCCTGAGGCCTAATAGCTCCTCAAGAAAGGTCGACATGAGGATATTTCATTTGTTCTCCTCTGTTTTCCCCCTGGTTTTACATTTCTACACAATTCTCATCTTACGTCTGTGAGGTCAGAAGTTTAAAGCAGATATTTTTTAAATAAGTTTGTAGCACATTTAGTATATTTAAGTTGAACAAATATTCTGTTTATTATATTTTATTTGCAGACCCTCACTACATTTAAATGTAGGAGTTTAGTGTGGCACAAATGGCTCAAAATCACCCATATAGGGCTCCCACAGGACAACAGTTGTCTCCCAATTATTTTTGACATAAATTGTGCAAACAGCCACCACTGGCCCAAGGTGGCCAAATTAGTCAAGTCACAGCACTATGCCATCTGGTGGTGGACAGGGGATATAAGGAACAACCCAAAAACTCTCGCACATAAAACAAAGACTTTTGGTTTAATCAGAAAGTCTGATTTTATCCTCCTGCTGGCCTTCCCTTTGATCTTCCCCACAGTAACTTTATCTGCACAGGATCCAGGATCAGTTCCTTCACTGTGCGTGATCATGAACTTCAATCCTGGTTGGTATTCGTCTCACCCCGGCTTTCTCCTACTTTTCCACAGCCACAGCAGCTGGAAGCACTAAAAGCGAAGTGTGATTAAACCTGACTGGGCTCTCTCTCTCTCTCCGAACGTGACCCGGCAGCCGATATGAAGCATGTCAACATAGAGCTGAGGTGGTGGTGGGTGGCGGGATTCACATGAAAGATAGCATCAGAGAGACCGTCTCAGTTTCTTTTTGAAAGCACTGTTGTAGGGTTCTCTCACTATAAAGTCATCACGGGGCTCTGCTTTTAGTCATTGTACCTGTCAACAAATCTACAGATCAATATTGTTTCTGAAAGGGATATGAATAATGTGAACCCTGTGGGCTTTTAAAAGTGTGGCACAAGTTGAGGTAAACCATTCTGCATCCCTTCTGCATATGAGAGTGAAAGCACAAACAAACAAACAAACAGCAAAGTGGAGCAAGACAGAAAGGAGGAATGATTGAACTGTTTTGAGGGAGCAGTTAAAAAGATACTTAACCTTCCCATCGAAGCTCACTGGCTGGCAGCGGTTCAAGCCTACAGTATAGAGGAGGGAATGAGACATTCAGCTCTGATTACAAACATATCTTCAACACCAAATCCTCCGGCTGAACCAAGAGTAATCAATCATCATTGTTGCTTGCCAAGTTGCTTTTAGCATCAGAGTGCCCCTCGCTGGTGCCTGAAATAAAGTGATAATAACTCTGAACTGCTGCAGATAGATGGCCATTTTAGCTGATGCGCCTCATGTGACCCTAGCCATGACCCCGGCTGCTTCCTCGCCAAAGCATAATTAAAGCGTTACTGGCGGTTCCTTTCCTCCACTCTGCTATGTTTTTATGCGTCGGGTCTATTTTAGGCACGGCTTGCGTCTCTGAAACATTGAAATTCAACATTTTAAAAGCCTACATTTGTTGACAAATGTTGACATCAATGTTCAGTGATCATTTTCTTGTCTTTAACAGAAAAATACTTGTTTGTTTATGTTTTTTCACCTACACAGCTGGCAAAACAGTAGACAGAGGAGCATTCAGAATATATAAAGATACAGAATAAAGATGAAATGGTGGGCTGGGAGTAAGGTAAGTAAGTAAGTATCTGCTACCTCATAAATGAGCCTCACTTGGCACATTTGTTTTTGAAAAGCACCTAAATGTATGAAATTCAACTTGAATTAAAAAGGTACATATGGCTGCTTTAGATGCTTTGCTTCTGAAAACACCTGCAGTGAACATGTGGGATTAATCCTGTGGAGACGAATCTCCTACTGGTGGATTAGGACATAAATGAGGACACCAACTCGATGTCTATCTGAACCTAACGCCCAACACAATGAACAGTCTGGTAAATTGTTTTACTTTGTTCTGATATTTTGCTACAAAGGGTGACTAAGATATCATCTTTCACTCCTCTGTTGCTGACATGTATCCAACCGCACATATTTTCCAATATCTTCGCGTCTATTGAACAGCAACTGAACAGCTGGGGGCCTTTTGAGATTGTCTTTTTACTTCCATATTCCAAACACATTTCTATTTTGCTGGCCTCTCAAAAGCTGCTCAGAAAGTGCCACTGCTGGTTCCTGCAAGCCTTCAGGTCATGAGCTCGCACAGGTGCTTCAAAGAAATGAAGAAACAATCAGAAGAGGTGTTAAGTGAAAACAGTGTCTTAGTTAATTCTGTCATCTTCACATTGCTGCCACTAACCAGATGCACAGGATGAAAGGAGAAAATAGTCAAACTGTCAGCTGTTAACAGCCTTGCAGTGCTCCTCTTGGAATAATAAGGGAGGCAGAGTCTATTTAAACACTATCTCCATGACCTCTTGGTGCACAGCAGCTGTGGAGGGATCTACAGGATTAACCAGCGCCTCTCAGGTAAGCTGATTCATAATAAATAGCAGCAACGCTTTGAAAATACCCATAACAGCACATTAGCATTGAAATGAGGTAACACTTTTGTAGGGAGGTAGTTCTGGGTCACAGAGACAAACGCTGAATACTGCTGGAGGGACTTTAGTGCACACTTGGCTGTCCCCCTCGCCGGCCCAGTACGCCTACATCGCTAATGTCAATAGTGTTAACACCCTGGCTCGTTTGAACAGGAGCAGGGGACGAATTTCTTTAGAGAGCTGGAAGCCATCCATTTTGGACAGAATTCACCTGAACCTCACTTCATATTATCCGCTACAGTACGTCCACTCCTCTACATGTGCTGTAAAATGTAATACAAAGCCATGAGGTGTGTGAGATTTGTACCTTACATTCTTCCCTTCAAGTGCCTGTAAAACATTTCTTGCTGTTAACTTACCTTTATATAGGCCATTATAGCAGCCTCTCCAGCGTGTACCCTTCCTTTTCTGCTGTAAAAGCTCTCTGAATAAAAAAGAGAAGGAAAAGGGAAGTGCATAAATAATCCGGGAGAACATTTAGTCTCTGCGAGGACAGCATTTTTGTCTTTTGTCAAACACATAATGTGAATTTTGCACTCCAGGAAACATTTAAGTGGCAGCTCTACGGGGGCTGTGTTCACAGTCCAAGTCACATAAGAGCAAAATCATGATCTGCTGCTAATTGAAATTATAGAGGGAAACAAAGCTGGATCAGAAACACAGTTCTATACCTGCCAAGCTCAGCTGTCAACAACAGATTTTTTTTTTATGGTGCATTCAAAATCCCCTCAATGGTCTGTTCTCTCGAGTGAATACTTTACTGCACAGATTGCTCTTTCAATAGAAGTCTCCTTCCTCTTCTGTTCTTTTATTTAGAAACCTATTATGCTCTGTTCAATCAGATGGAACACCTGGGGTCGCCATGCTTTGACTTTTAAGTGAAATTTTAAAATATACAATTTTAATCACTCAAGGTAAATAAAACCTCAGGCATTTAGTGCAGTTGAAATATACAGATTTGTGTTGACCCAAAGGAGAACTTAAAGCCAAAAATAACCAACCAGCTTCCAGCGGTGTTTCATTTCTTAACAGTTTTTGGATGGTTGTGCCCTCCAAATGGCTTTCTCCCCTGTTCATCTTAAACATGAACTTCCCATGAACAAGACTTGACAAGAGCTCTGTTAACAGCAGCAGCGTGGCTCGTTCATGAATACAAAACAAATGGGTGTGCCACTTTCAATTACATCTTCAAGAACTACTGAGACAAGTTGTATTACTGTCAAATGTTATGTGTCACATACAGTACAGTGTTAAGTCATTATTAATGAATGTCTGATGTGGCTGACACAAAGCTGTTGTGTGGGCGTTTGTGTGTAATGTTGCAGGAAATGTTTATTGTCCATTATCACACCTTAACAGGATCAGATTTGGCTCCCACCTTGGCTGCCGACTGAAGAAACACTCGTCTGCGCTTGTTGTGAAATGCTGTACATCACCACCTTACTGCAAAAACAAACTGTCCTTGGCGGATAATGTTCCATAAAGTTGCTTGAGCTGGCTGATTTTCCTCCCTGCGAGACATTTGTCAGGTTTCTCTGACACTGGGACAATTTCTGCTCCGTGCTCATACATCATAGCATAAAAAGGTGATGAGTTCCTTTCTGAAGATGTCAGCCCTAAAATAGTTGCACTGACATTCCAAATCACAAATATGACATTCACAAAGCGAGAAGAAAACTTTCCATCTGTCAGCTCGCAGCCCCGCTGCAGCTCTGACATGGCCGAGCTGCCGCGGCGGCAGAGCCCTCACACATGGATATGGCAGATGTGACTGAAAGGTGGCATTAGCTCATGATGCCCGCTGTGGTAGCTGTCACTATAGCTGAGTGTCTCCAAAACAGAATGCCATTTTCTCTGCTTCGTTTCTCCAGAACCCCGCTGCTCGGTCCGCAGTTTAGCTATCAACCTCTGACATTTATCAGCTTCCCTCCAACCCTGGCTCCTCCAAAATGTCTTTTTCACTATCCAGGAAGAAGTGGTAAAAGTTCAGCCAAGATTCAGAAAGGTTTATGGAAGATGATGCAGCCGTCCCCTGTTTTATCTGCCCCGGCTGTGAGAGTTTGGCAGTGAGAGCAACAGATAAGGGCAGCTGGAGAGCGTTTTGAGAAAGTGGTCTGACCACAAATGTTGGCTCCTGCTTGCTTTAGTCTGGAGTGGGTGAAGGCTACCAATATACAGTACGCAGTGCGGAGTGCTATTTTGGAAATTACAAATCAATGCATGCCTGTTTTTAGTTTATCCAGTTGGATAGTTGGAGGTGTAAAGCATGTGACCTTGACACAGGAGACCGCCACCTGCATCCAACCACCACTGTAGTCATTCTTTAAAGCACGACTACGATTGTTTCCCAATCTCAACCAAGTAGCTTTTGTGCCTAAGGTGAAAAGGCTGATACCATTGTCATATCTGTTAGCATTTTGGCAAGTTCACACGTCACAAGAGCTATCTCAAAGTTCAGTTCCCGCAGTTTAAAATGAACTTCATGTTTATAGTTCACAATAATTGAGGAACTTTGTGGCCCTTTGATATTTCCCAAGACTGATCGGATGTTTCAACTCAGTGTGTCGTTTCAGATTTGTTGCTAATGTTACAACAAAATCTGTGACCCATCAGATTCCATGACCCAAATTGAACCTCCAGGGCGTTCATGCACAACACTGGATATCGAATGAATATGCAGCTACAGCCAGCAGCCTGTTAGCTTCACTTAGCATAAAGACTGGACACAGGGTAACATTTAACCTGGAAAAAAAGCTTTTCATTAAATCAATTTTATTTCATTAAAGAAAGCAAACAACCATTTTTTCTGAATATGTTGCAGTATTCCTGTCAGATACTGTTCCTAGAGAAACTGCTCATATATCTCGTTTTAGGAGGCAACGACAAGCTGACTTTTGGAGGATTTGTTGCTAAAGCCATAAGTCCCCCTCTGTCCAGCCATTCTCCTCCATTTACTCTCCAAGAAAGCAGAAATGACAAGGATATTGGCTGTTAAAGGCTTATAAACTCTAAGGACCTCCTTATATAATCAACATATGAATATGAAACAACTGGGAATTGAGTTTGGACGACCAAAGGCATGTAAATTACAGATTTCTTAAAAGAGTATGCTGTACAGAGAATTTCTGCATGTTAAATCCTTTCTCGTTGCCACTCACCCTTTTGGTAAACATGAAGGGTCGCCTCAGATCTATTTCTCATCAGGGCCTCCCCTCTGACTTCCTTGAGGAGTGCTCTATGTTCCAAAGTGATTGGGCCTTAAAGGAACAGACTCTCTATATGACTCTGTTTATTTGTGTGTGTGAGTGAGTGTGAAAGAGAGAGGAAGAAGCAGAGTGAGCATTTTGAAGGGCCCCATCACCTGATCTAGAACCAATTTCTATGCAAATGCTACGACCTGATTTGGAAGGAGCTACCATTGTTCGGCGTGGGCAGGCACGCTTGGCTTAAGGTGTCGTAACACTCAGCTGCTGAGCGGCCCGACACATAAAGCACCGCATATGCTCATATTTCCTGAAGTGACAAACTCGCCGTGTGATGCATTTTAGTGCGCCGGTATGCGGCTGGAGGGCAATACTTTACACAGGCGTGACAACAGCTGTAGGGGAGAATCACACTTCATGGGAGGGAAGACGTCGGCAAACTAATCGTGAGACTGCGGGGAAATGTTCCTCTTAGCCAATGGGGCAGAAACCCGGGCGCTCATATTTCTTGGACACCGTCTGCTTGTTGCTGTGTTTCTCAACAGCACCTTTCATCAAGTGCTACAGGGCCGTATCACAAAGCCATGTGTGCCGTTGCTGTTAATGGTTGTTGGCCATGATGGTTAGCTATTGTTGTTGCCCATAAAAATAGCACAGAGCAGCTGAGGAAGCAGAATTGCAGCGGCGCTACATTTCTAGACTGTATCAACCATGAAAGTGGAAGAGAGAGGAGCTCCAGGATTTTCAAAAGAATATATAAATAGACTCCAACGGATTTGCTCAGAGATTTTCTGCCTTGCATTTTCATTCACTTGTCCTTTAAAACCACGTCCACATATAAACACACACGCAGGGAACTTTGTGTGAGCCTGATGACCCCTATTTCACTTGTGTGTTCCTGGACGAGTTCAGACACTGAAGAGAGCGTAAGCAATCTCGCCGACAGCACTTGCAATGCGCTGCCCTGCATTCGTTATGTGTGATTCTGGTTTGGGCAGAGACTGAATGCGTCCTCTGCGGGGAAGGCCGTATCACACCTTCAGTGAAATATTCCTTATCACTATGCAAACACGCACTGAAGAAAAAGTTCTGTGCTCTTGCCATCGCTGCGAGTGAGAGGAGCCAGCTCCAGTTAATTACTTGCTGACATGGTCTCGCTGACACATGGTACTGTAGATCTGTGGCACTCAAAGTCCCGCTCAGGGGCCACTTGCAGCCCATGAAAGACTTCTGAGTGGTCCTTGAACATATTCCAGCATGAAACATACGTTCATGAAGATGGCAGCATCAATAATGAATGTTTTATAACTTCATCCACAATTCAAATGTTTTTATTTCGTTTTTACCAAAATAATCCACTGCATTATTATCATTTATTTATCAAATGTCGGTTTTACTTCCCTCTAATGCTGAGTGTTGTAACTCAATTAAGCTTTTTCCATTTACTGTTCTAAGCACTCTTTTAACATGCATTCATTTTATATAAATAGGGGCAGCCCAACAAGCTGTAAGCACACATACTAACACCTTATAAAGTTGATATTCAGTGTCCCAAGCGGTGCCTATTTAAACATCCAGCATAAATATCAGCTTTTATTTGCAGTTGTGTTTCTAGACATCTGATGAATTAAACTGAATTGAATATCTGGCTTTTCAGCAGCTAAATACAATATTTTCGCCAGCTAGCAGCTAACTGTGTCTGTCTTTTGGTGCTGGAACGGTAGTGCATGGTTGGTTTTTGGATTTTTTTGGAATCTGGAACCGACACAGATGAGAGAGGTGAGAGTAAACCAAAAAAGTAAAGTTGCCGGCTGTAAAACTCTGGATTTGAGTCGTTCATTTGTCACATGACAGCTCAGCTACAGGGCTGTGGGAAGCAGGCAGCACAGGACACACAACATAACTTTTTATTTATCAATAGAGCCGTGCTGTTGTTTCACAGCTCTTGTCTGGTAAACAACCTGGCCTGCTCATGTGTCACTAGGGGCTTTATAGAAAGATGATCGAGAATGGTCAAGAAGTGAATTTGTGTATTATACTTCAACTGAAGCAAACCATGTAGTCTTCAGTGTTTGGCAACCAAGTTTGATCAATTGTTAATATAAAACACACTGACTATAGCAGCTTTAAAGATAACCATATAAATATTTGATTGACTGACAGGTGATTTCATTTCGGCATCTTTGGAACCAAAACTGTCAACAACAACAGCACAAAAATCTTCAGTTTCAGATTCCCTCTTTGCTACAATCCCTACTGTACAAGCAGATTATGCACAAAAAGTGATATGTCTGAGTCATAAAACGTAAGGCCTCCTTCATTTCCGTCTCGCAGATTAAAATCAAAGAAGGACGAAACGCAAATTATTGAAGCAATAATTTGTGCAGTGTCAGTGGCACGCCGGGATGAGCAAATTTATATTTAATGTCATGCATTAAGAAACATAAAACAAAATAACAGAGAAGCATTACAGCACAAGAATAAAGCATGAAACACACTCTGACACTTTCAATATAAATTCTACACAAAACCCCTGACTCGCCTATGAAAAGTAGGACTGGATTAACAGACAATTATAGAGAGGAGGATGAGAATGTAACATGGAGGGTGACACATTTAACTACATTTAACATCGAAGAAATATTTTAGGTGCTTTAATATCATTAGAGATTATTTTTATATAGAAATGCCAAGCTCTTCCACTGTCATGAATTATCATGATCATGTCAGGTTTATCCATTGGGACTGTGTGCCACCCCCTAAACTCTGGATTTTACTCATGGCTCTGACCTTTGACCTTATTACTATGGTTAACTTGTTCTATTGGCGAGTGACTGACTCTAAATTAGCGGAATCCATTTCCAAAAAAACAAAAAAAACAAAATGAAAACTGTATGAAAAGAAAATCCCATCCTATTAATTTAATATCTCTTAAATACAGGAGGAGGAGGATCCATATTTTAAAAAACATCTTTTTATCTAGTGCTGTCAGTCATTGACCAAGATGTTACTTTTTTAAAGCATGGATATCTCGCTCCACAAGTCTACACTAATTTTGTCTGACAGAATCCTAAAAACTCCAGAGTGTCCTCTATCCGCGGATCAAAATCACACCATACTGCTGATGGCTGCTTCTGAACCACTCAGCGCTGTTAACCTCATTTCATTCTCAGGATTAATAAGCATCACAGGGCTGAAACCTCTCAGGGTGCTGCTGATCTTTGGCTCAGTGGAAGTTTGCTCTGCGCTGTCTCTCTCCCTGCTGCCTCCATTTCTACTCTCTGGGTGTTTCATTACAGCGGTGCAGGGCAGTGCATCAGCCTGCTGGAATACCCACCTATGGGCATTTAAAAAAAACTGTGTTATTAATAATCAATTTCTTTCATTGGCTTCTAGCTAGCTATTACATCATAGGGAGCTTCTAAATAATCAACATAGGTAAGGTATCACCATGCAAATCATGCATGTGCTGCTCCAATGTCTGTGGTCAAAATGACCTGGAAATAAAAGTGTATGAGGTGGACGTGTGTGTATCTTTGAATATTTACACGTTTTACTGTGTGATTAAAGGTGTTTCGGGTAAAATGATGTGTCAGGAGATTTAATTTTGATAATGTGCCTTAGCCAAATGAGCCACCAGAATATCTAAAGATAGGGACTGTCTGGTCATTTCAGTGAGTGGCAGTTTTTTTATTCCACCAAGAACAGAGCAATGACAGGAAAGGTAAGTTCTCAAGGTCGAAATGTCTTAGATGATGATCCAGGGTTGGAAAAGAGTACTAAATTATTCTAAGATAGGAACTTACTTTTATAGTTTCTGCCGTCATTATTGGTTATGATACCATTTTTGATAACAACAGTAACTGCTGAGATCTGGGAACAAGGAGGCAGTGAAACCAACTGCTGCATGAAACATGAGCAGTCAGACAATCAGACAACAATTTATTCAGATTATCTGAACTGCTTTATTTGGAGGAAAAAATCATCCATTACTGACAAGGAAAATGTGCCTATGTACAATTATGGCAGGTTCAGTCGGTTCAGTCAGGCTATACCATATATCCATTTGTTTTCTCTTCTGGATACTTTATTTTAAAATCTGTCTTGCCCCACTAGACTTGTTTTTAGTAATGTCATTGTGCAGCCCAGTTTCCTAAAATTACGATTCAGGCATGTGACCGTTTACATTAAGTGTAGCTAGGCGGGAAGTAAAACTGTGCAGATTGAGTTGATGGATAGGCGGATAGTGGGTCAGACTGTCAAGCAGAAGACTGATGTTTGAATATGAAATCAGCCAGGTGTCACAAAGAAGTTAAAAGACTTAAGATCAGATGTCTGGGGATATTTATCCTTCCCAGACCTAAAATGATTCACTAAATGTCCAAATAAGGTTATTGTTCTCTCTATTCTTCTGTTAAGATTCTATTGGTTAATCTATTTGTTCAAAACAAGACATGCTTATCTACGTTAACCTAAAGTCATGTAGTATCTCATTCAAGCCACATGCAACACTTTCTAAAGAGAGCCAGAGGTAATCTTGACCTTTGGGCTTGGCAAATGGATAACAATATGACCTTATAAAGACAGCTGCATCAGTCAGTCAGTCAACCAAGCAGGCAGAGAAGAGTGACAGAGTCTGACCTACTGTTCTGAATCACAGGCTGCCCAGCATTTGACCCTAATATGACCTGAGGAAACCTGTGTCAGAGTATCCCTGAAGCGCATGTCCTGTAATCCATGACCTGCAATCTGTTTGCCTTTTTAAAAATTGGAACCACAATCTTCCCTAACCATAACCATGAAAATGAAGCCCCTCTCAAAAAGCCACGACCTTTCCCTAACCTTAACCATACAGTAGTTGCCATGCGCAGAGACCGAGAATTTTAAATATATAAATCCATCCATCCATCTATTGTCAACCGCTTATCCTGCATACAGGGTTGCGGGGGGGCTGGAGCCTATCCCAGCTGACATTGGGCGAAAGGCGAGGGTATACCCTGGACAGGTCGCCAGTCCATCGCAGGTAAATATATAAATATGTTCCCATATTAAAATATTCTGTATGATGTAATTATCACTGATAGCTGATGGGATATGAATAGGATTTCCAAAACTACAAAAAAGGTATTTGAGTGCAACTCAAGAAGGAGAAGTATTACTCAAGTAGAAGCAATTTGTGTGGGCTGTTACTTAAAGTATGAGTGAGAAAAATTAAATACAATCTAGGAAGTCCAGTTGGAGCGAAAGATGAATGCATTAAAAAGAGTATCAGCTTTTAAAAGCTTAATATGAACAGCCAATCCACATCCATTTCAATGATGCTCTGTAAAGTGCAAAGGATTCAAAGCTGAAACTGAAATGATGAGATGATCCAGCTTTTAACAGCATAGTTATTCTTATCTTTCCAAAAGTAATTGAATACGATACTACATAAAAAATGTACTTATGTAGAAGTAGTAGCATACTCCAAAAACACAAGTGTATGAAACAAGCACTTAATTAAAATAAAGAGAGTACTTGGTGAGAATTGGTTATTTTCCACTGCTGGTAATGAACTATCCTATCAAGCCTAGGCAGACGTGGTCATTTTGCAGAACTTATCCCACCTATTTGTTCAGAGAACATGGACAGAATCAGGGTTAAAATGAACTCCCTCTATGTGACATGTTCACGCATACCCCAAATGTAACACACACATGTTCTTGACCTTGGTTCTTGTCTATAAAAAAAAAAGAGATGAGGTGGCCAGGTGGCCTAGTGGGTACATAGACCTTCCTTTATCGGAAAGGTCACAGGTTCTATCCCAGCAGACAGCCAGTGTGTATCCATCAAAAGCCGTTTATCCTCTCCAAATGTCCTTCAGCAACAGACACTGAACCGCTTCCTGCTCACCCAGTTACTCTGACTGACAGCTACACATCTTAAAAAGGTAGAAAACATTTAAAAACTGGACTGTGAACTAGCAGGGTACTTGGACAGATATTATTTGACTAGAATCTAAATAACATTGATGAGTATGATTGTCTTTGCTGGGTCATGGAGTTTTTATTCTTTAATGTATGCTGCTTAGCAATTGACAGTTACTGAGGACTCAAACAATCCATTCAAGGATATAACAAAGCATGCAGCCTGGACACATCAAAGCACTCTTGCATGCACCAGAATCCAGTTCAATCGACATGTTTGATTCATCAAATGTCAGTCTCTTTTTACAAAGTATAATCAGTCCCGGTGTGAATTATGCAGGAAGACAAATTCCAATATGTCTCCCAAAGCTATCGGTCGATGTTGTATCAACTGACCCATTTTTATGCAGCTGCTGTAGTGACTAATCTACTTCAAAGTGGGAAATAACATATTTGGTAAATACAACAATTCATGCACACACTGCATTGCAGCATTCATTTTGTATGGAGCTAAAAGAGTCTCAATAAAGATAAATACACGCACTACATTCACATATGCACACACAGGATTCACAAATGCACACACAAAATTAAAAACGCACAGAAGATTGACAAATAAACACAAAATTCACAAATGCACACACAATTTACAAATGTACACAAGATTCAGAAATGCACAGGACAAGATTCAGAAATGTATTTCTGATGCACACTCAAATATATCTTGATTTACAAACTGATTGTGTGCATTGTGAATTTTGAGACTCCCCTGACTTGGCTCGAAACACAAATGCATTTTTTTATACAGGGAATGATCTGCAACCAATCAGATATCTCTCTTGTTTCAGCCAATCACAAGAAGGCACCCCACGTAGGGGATGATTTACGCATAAGCCAATCACATGAACGCGTTCACACAGCGCTATTGCCATGTGGTGCGAGTGCCGGCGTCTCTGACTGACCTCAACATGGCTTCTGGCAACAAGAGGGAAGCGGAACTCTGCCGGTTAACGTTAGCGATGCAAGGGTGAGACAGGCCATGAGAAGGTGTTACATTTTACTTATTATTTCCACATTTGCTAGTAAAGTATAAAGAGATGGCTAGTCCCTCATCTATTCTTATTGCCATCTGCCTGGTAGAGTTGGAAATCTGACCCGGGAAATTTTTAAATAAATACAATTCATTTTATTCTGGGGAAAAAATGGTTCTGCTTATCGTTTCTAAACACGACATAAACCTTTTATTATTGCAACAAAAATGCTTCATATCTTTAAGGACTTATCTATGCCTCTGTCTGACCCAGTAACTTAGGTTAGGATATTAATGATTTTTGCAGTGGAAAATAAGTTTTAGACTTCTATTTTACATTACATTGCTCAGTTCGTATTTTATTCACATTCAGACCATCAGCAGCTAATAATTAAAAACTCACTTTTAAACTACATTTCTTTGTTTCAGCTGCACCACAGTCATCCTCACTCAGAAATATTAACATCATAGCCTATCCAACATGATAACTACCATATAGATGTTCCAATCAGCTTCCGGGCCAACGCCCGAGCTGCTACCTCGCTTTGGGTCGACAGAGCCTGTCAAACAGTCACTTTATTCACAAGAATTTCAACTTTATGGAAAGGTACTAGCCTGACCCTATTAGCATACAGACATGCTAGCGTAGCTCGTTAGCTTATGTTGATAGTTACCCAATTAAACCGATTAACATTAATAATTAAACATCATCTCATAACAAGGGGATAACTAGCGAAACATGTTAAGTTCTGCTCCCCTATCGTTGCCAGAAGCGTTCTTGTGATTGGCTGAAACAAGGGAGATATCGGATTGGTTGCAGATCATTCCCTGTACAAAAAAATGCATTTATGTGTCGAGCCGAATCAGGGGAGTCTCAAAATTCACACACAAATGCAGTGAAGTTCACGGACCACAATAAATGTAAATCAAGATATATTTGTGGGTGCATCAGAAATACATTTCTGAATCTTGTGTGCATTTGTAAATTGTGTGCGAATTTGTGAATTTTGTGTGCACTTATGAATCACGTGTGTGCATATATGAATCCTGTGTGTGCGTATGTGAATGTAGTGCGTGTATTTATCTTTATTGAGACTCTTTTAGCTCCATAATTTTGTTCTCCACCAAAATATCAAGCGCCCAAACCCTAACACTCCATCATGGGACATTTGCCCCAGCCTAAAGAGTGCAGTTGTTGCCACTGTAAGCTACTTAGCCAAGTTGTAAGGGTGAAATCAGTAATTCATTGTCCTGATTCGTACACCCTGGGAATAGCACAGTGCACAGAGAGAAAGAGGCCTGCCTGATGGACAGAGAAATGGTGCGGAGCAGAAGGGATAAAAACTGTTTGTGTCCCCCGGTCATTAAAACAAATCCAACCTCCCTCGCCCATTGTGTGAGGTCACATTTTTAATTAGCACATTTTTTAGATTTTCACATTTTTAATTAGCTCCCAGCTCGAGAGGATTTGAGTCAAGGTCCCCAGTTGTGTGTAAATTGTTTTATTTGGAGTCTCAGCAAGAACCAGCTGTTGACATTCTATAAAAAGGACGCTGCATTGGAGACCCTTCGCCTGCTCTAGATCTAAATGCACTGCAGCACAACGGCACAGTGGGACTTCACGTTGGACACTATATGCTTCAGATTAAATGCCATAATTACGAACCCTGAAGCCTCTAATAGAATAGAATAATGCGCCAGTTGCCAGGAGACTGCGCTGTGCTTTATATGTGGAGAGGGTTTCTGAGACAGAGAAGAATTGGGTTTATTTGCTGTGAGCAGTGAAGTGAGGAAATACAGGAGGATATTATTTTGATCCAAACAAGTTTAGATCAATTTTCCCTTTATAGCCAAACTTCATGGTTTTGTTTAACGGAGTAGTTTTTGTTGAGGCTAAGACGAAAAGCATACGGTAAACGGTAAATCACAATCAGAAATACTTTATTGATCCCGGAGGGGAAATACTCAAGTCACAGTTGCTCACATTGCTAATCAAAGTTCAAAGGAATACAAATAATAATAGAAAGTTGATAAATAGAATAAAAAGAAAAATTGAATCTAAAAAAAAATATAAAAAGTATTTTTACAGTATTTCAAAATATATGACAGAAATATAATGATAAATAGTAATAAAGAATACAAATAATGTTGAGGTGGCAATGAATTAAAAATCATTAAAAATTTCAGTATTGGACAGAAAGGAAAGGATTAGGGGGCTTTCACACCTAAAGGTCTGTACCAAGGTCGGACCAAAGTTGATAAATTTGGTTTGTTTTGGTATGGTTTCACACTGCAATTATGCGACCGCACTAAAGAACTTTACATGACAGACCTGCATCCTGTTGTCATAATCTATGTGTCCCTATACTTGACATTGATTGGTTCGTAAACAGTTCTACAGCTAGCTTTGACTAGAATGAATGAATGAGGGATGAACAGATGCATATCATGCCATTATATTGTTATTGCTTTACGAATCTGTACACCAAACAAAGTGTTAAAGCGTCATGTTCTTTAAATCTTTATGCTAAGCTATGCTAACCGGCTGCTAGCAATAGCTTTATTTTTTCTGTACAGAAGTGAGATTGGTATCTATCTTTTTTAGATAGACAGATTTAACTCCTAGCTTAAAGGGAAAATGAATATTTTCCTAAATCTCAATCTATTTCTTTCAAGTATTATTGTTGCAGCTAGCTACTACAGGAAATTAGAAGATTTCAGGCCACGTGTTTTGGTTTTGATGATTAAGCTGTTTGCTTTAAGAGAAAACTTACTTATTATTATTATTTTTCTAATGGAGAGCGTGTACAGACATATAACTATTGTTGATTATTTGTGAACAGATCTTGGTTGAGTCGCATGAAGCAGGGTTTTAGAAACCCGACCAACGATTTACTTCTTCACTTGACTGTTCAATTATGTCTTATGTAGGGCTGGTCCGAATACCATTTTTTGAGCTTCGAAGCTTCGGTAGTAATAAACATCGAATATTCGAAGCTTCGAAAA
>JAPMOB010251732.1:0-34143 GCA_029875015.1 Lepomis gibbosus
CAGTAGAACAAGAGCATCAACTAGGGGTGATTTGGTACCGCATTTTAGAAAGACAACCTTTGGTCAATCCGCCTTCTCTGTTAAAGCAGTGGGGAAGTGGAATCCAATACCTACAAACATTAGAAACTCAGGAAGTTTTGCAGTAATTAAAGCCAGCCTCAAAATTTGGCTAAAATCAGCACAAGAGTGTCATCATTAATGATTGCATTGTATATTCTGTATTTGGTGTATATATCAAACCATCTTTATTAATTTCAAATTGATGGATAATATGTATTTTTATAAATTTATGTAGTGTAGTGGTTGCTCTGTGTTTTTTCTTGTTTTGTCTACCTGCCCAGGGACAACAGACGCAACTTAGCTGTTCGCTAACTCTGGTGCAATTGTTTTAATTGTGCGCTGTCCCTGTCAAATAAACAGTTTAATCTAAACTAAAGCTGATTAACGGTCCAAAACTTAAAGATGCTGTATGATGTAGGAAAATTAAGTAACAAGGTCACACATTTGAGAAGCTAAAACATTCAATGCTCTTCAAAACATCTTCTGTGATGCAATTAAAAATTTTATGTCTCAGCAAACATTTAATCTTATAAAAAACTTATTTGAAATGATAAACATCTTTAAAATGTTCTTTGAACATTAGGTTCAAACTTGTAATGTTAAGCAATATTGTGGATAGGGAATTTCAAGAAAATGGATTTTTTTTGTCAGGAATAACAATAAAAAAACAATAAATAAAACCTTCACAGTTCCAAAATAATATTTAAACCTTCCATCTAAGCTGCTGTAACATCCATTACAGTATAACACCACTTTAACAGGTATTTAAAGAGATAATATTTAAATGTCTTCATCTCTAATAACAGAGGCATTTGAAAGTATTTGTATTTCATCAGCTATACAGTAAAGTTGTCAGACATTTGGGTTTATTGACCCTCTGGTAAGAGGCATGCTGCACCCAACTACACAGCATTCTCCTTACTGTGAGGTTGCAGGCCATACGGATCACGTGCAAATTAAGGGTTTTTGTTGAACTGTGAGCAGGATGTTGAAGTTTAAAAACATTTTGCTTTGCTTTTAGGAGCTGGAAAAAAAACTTAATTATACTGCTTACCTCATCTACTCAACACGTGAGCGGTATGTCCTGTTTCTACTTTCTGTCCTTCCTCAAACACCAGGTCATGTAGTTTGTGCCTTCTTCTCTTATCTAGAACATTATACTATAAACAGTGGCGTATCCAGGACATTTTTACTGGGGTGACCAGGATGGGACACAGAGCTAGTGTGGGGTGGCCATGGAATAGCGAAATTTAATGCATATATGTACGTAGCCGACCGCCGACCACGGTTCCAATCCCGGACCCCGGTCCTTTGCTGCATGTCACATCGACATGATTTCCTGCCTCATAACTGTCAAATAAAGGTGTTTAGGCTGTTAAAAATATATATATTTTTAAAAAAAGTAATTTTTTCATTCCATTTCCACCTATCACAGTATGTATATCAAGTATCTCTGATTTTAACATGTCTATTTTTAATAGTAATTATGTTCAGGATAGGGTGCACATTTTCTAAGAGCTATTTCCTTGTAGTGGATTAAATACCTTGTCTCTTCACAAGTTAGATAGCAAAATTTAACTGCTCTTATTATTCAATTATTCAATTATAATAATTATTCAATAGAATAATATTTAACAGTCATCAGCTCATCATCTGTGTCACCTGTATTGTTTCTTGTGTTTGCTTTACTAATTGAGACACCATCTTGTGGTTACATAAAAACACAGTAATCCAGGCAACAGAACAAACCAAAATTATTAAAGATAGGAACTTATTAAAAGGTATCTGTTAGCAAAAGATAAACTAAGCCTGTAAGGACAAAAACACAAAAATGTACTGTTCTTTCATGCTTAGTTTGTTATTATTTAGCTATAATTTGTTGGAGATGCTGGAATTTGAATTTTTTGGTTTGTTCTTTGCCAGGTGTGATGGCACTTAAAATAATAAAGCAAACATAGGTAAAAATAAAGGTAACACGGCCTGATGACTGAATCATGTCATTCTATAGGGTTAGTGTGGTTTTCTACCCAGACACTATTCAGGTCCTTTTTCTTGTTTTTTTTTTCTTTTTTTGAAGAAGAAGCTATGAATATCTCTGCTTCTCTTCATATCTATTATCTTATCCCTAACCCTGGGGGAAATGTAATTCAATAACACAATCACTCAATCAATCAGTCAATTCACTTTGAAGTAATAGTTATAACTACAAACGTCAAGCAGGAGCATTGTCAAATTACGTTAAAATCAGTGTGCAAAATACAGGTGTTTGTGGGGCTGGAACCCCTTAAATAACAGTTTTGACTCCATTAAAATGTCAAAAAGAAAAGAGGTGTCAACTATGTGCCTAATTATGTCTATTTATATCTACAAAGGTTTATTTTTACATAACTACCACTGCATGATATGCAATACATATTGCATATCATGCAATTTGCTCTGCCTATTTAAACGTCTAAAAATATGTTAACTGTGAAGATGAGCTAAGTTGATACAAACATAAAGTCCTTTATCTCCAAGAGAAAAAAGTCTTTAAGCTTGTTGTTGTGTTATAAATTAGCTACTCAAATCTAGACTGTCACACTATATATATTTCACACACTGGTTGGCCTAAAATATAACATTAGCTCTATTGAACACACACACACATCTGCAAAAAACACCCTCAGTCTTACCTCCAGAAAATAGCGTTTTATAGTTCATGGCGGTTATCCAAATAACATTTTAAAAAACAAAATGCTGAACTTGGTTTGCAGGCTGACTAGCTAGTGGCGTGTAGTTCGACTTTTAGCTGCTACTTAGTGCTAGATAAAGTTTTCCTACACATTCAGAGGGAACTACGGTATAACTAAACATTAATAGACCTCTCAATCGACAGATTTGATTCCAGCGTTATTATCGTTGTTGCTGTTGTAAACGTCCTCCCGGCTGTTTCACATCAGGTGCAGCGCTCTCATCCTGACCTACATGGCCAAACGGCCGCGGCGCTGAGCAGAAATCAGCGCTCACAGCCTCAGTACGACCGTTACTGTGTTAGTTAAAATGTAAAACTGGTCCCAAATCAGTTGATCAGCTGTCATCATTTATTGACAGCATTTCTCTTGTTTCTTGTGTTGACAAACTTGACGAACTACCTATCAGATCTGGGGTGGCCACAGGGGTGGCCAATGAGCTTTCAGGATCAGAATCGCCATTGAATAAAATCTAATTAAAAAATAGTTTCATAATGTCTTACATGATATGTCGTTATGTGTTCAGTCCTTCACTGCTGGAAGAATGAGGCACCTGGTCTTGTTGGCTGTGATCCTTCAGCTGGTGTTCACAGTAGAAATTAAGGGAGTAAGTTAACATGCTTGTTTTATTTACACTTTATATTCATCATCATTATTTTATAAATACAAACAATTCATTTTGTTTGTTTGATTGTGGAGTAAAATGTATGCATACTAATAGGCTATGTAACATGCATCTCACCCATTTCTTTTATTCACAGTACAAGTTTGGAGATATAATTCGTTTCCCTCGGTGTAAGGAAAAATTTACGTACGCGCACTTTGCTATTTATGTGGGTGACAAAACATTTCCTGGCAAAAAAGACGGAGAGGACATCTTTGAACGCTTAAGTACGTGTAACCCACAGCAATTTACACAATTTTAAAGGTTGTGAAAGCAACAAGAAAACAAAAGTCATAATTTTAATAAATGCACCTTATCTTTACCACAGAACATTCAGTATATACTGAGGGGGATTTTGTCAGGCTTTGCTCAGACAAGATGCCTCCACACTGCAAAAACTGAGCTCTCAAAAGCAAAAAAAAAAGCATTAAAATTGGGGAAATACTTAAAATAAGCAAAATTATCTGCCAACAAGAATATTTCACTTGCTATTTAAGGCCAAAAAAACTTGAAACAACTGAAATTTTCTAGCATAAAAGCTGCCTGGTAAGAAGAAATATCTTGTCAGACAGAAAACAAGTATATTTTGCCTTCAATTAAGATAATTAATCTGACTAAGATTTAGTTTTTGCAGTGCACAACTTGGAAAAAATGATTGCACATAGCAAGCAATAAAACTTGACTAGCAGGAGCTTAGCATGTACCGAATATTCAGAAATCACTGTTTTTTGATAGAAGATAGTTGCAAAGAGGGGGCCAGTTCTATTTTGGATTCAGATAACATGTTTCAGTTCTGTAGAGCAAGGAAGGAGAGTGATAAGAGTAACTGTAATGTGAATTTATCCAAAACCTCGGTGACCTCGGTGATTTCCATCAGTCTCGGCTGTACTTTGTGTTTAATATGTATTTATATGTTGACATGTTAAACTAAGAAGTGAACATGTGAAAACATATCTGCTAAAAATCAGCATGTTAGAATTTCATTGTGTGTTATGCTAACATGCTAATGTTAGCGTTCCACTTAAAGCACTGCTCAGCCTAGCACAAATATGGACTGTAGAAAAAGAAGCATAGATTTATTGTAAATGTTTACATAATCTACCTCTTTCCCCCCTGATTACAGAAGACAAATGGCCTAGTAAGTGTGTTTTCTCCAAACTCAATGTGACTGACAAGCCTGAGGTGACCAATTACCTCGATGGATACAAGGACACAGAAGGAAAAGTGTGTCAGACAGGAAGTGAGGAAGAAATAACTACGCGCATCAAAGCAAAGTATAAGAAATGTGGAATGTATTCGCTCCTTAATAACAACTGTGAACACCTGGCTACCTATGTGCGTTATGGAGTGAAGGTAGCACTGCAGGTATGTGGCTGATTCAACAATGGGCATTACCATTTTGCTAGTACGGCACATTTTCTTAAGCTTAAGTCCCAACCTAAGGTTAAAAGCATAGATTTCAACACTTTGGGAAAAGCACTTGGTGTCCTTGAAGGCAAATGAAAACCAAATATCAAATGAACAAAGATATTACGTATATTTTAATATGCTTCCTGAAGAGGACACTGAACTTGTTTTAAAGAATTTTAGTTATTTGTGTTACAAATATTACTGTGATTTTAGCTTTTTTTTGGAAGAGTCCTCAGATGTTCTGGTTTCTCAAAGCAATGTACACTAATTTTAACACTGCAGGCTTGTCCTTCGTCTTTAATGTGTGCTGAGATGTTAATGATGCATATACCCGTCATAAAGTTCACACTCAACTTAATCACTTTTTTATGTTTATAGGTCAACATGACCGGTGAAGGATTATGCATTAACGACAAGCAAATCAATAAAAAACATTTACCGCAGAACGTTATGAAGGCGTGTCCAGCTGACCGCAGAACCAGCGGCTAAGAAGTATTTCATCAATCAACCCTCTCAGGCTGTGATCACTTCTGCTCTTTCCTGATGTGATGTTTTTTTTATTAAAAACAATGAGCAAGTGCTGTGGGTGTTTCATGGTCCCTGTTGGTGTAAGAAATGGCTATATGGTCTCAAGAAATGTAAACGTTGCATGTCAATCAAAACTAATTTGACAGAGTCAAATCAGAAACATGGCACAACTTACAAAACAGGTCGGCCTTTTCATGCTGAATTGCTGGTGAATACAGGATGGTAACTTGTTATCCCACAAGCATTACTTGAAAATGATGATGTAACCAGTAGGCCACCTGCATTAACACACACAGAAACCCTTGAATCTGCAGTTTTAAAATGTAGATAGAAGAGACATCACACGCTGAAATAGTCAAAGAAAGTAGTAATATTTATTGAAATGAACCACAGACATGCTGTGTGACACATGAAAAAAATTAAGTTAATTTAAATGTTTACAAATCCAGAGGGAAAATCTAAAGCTTTGAAGAGGGCGTGTCTGCCAGTGACAATGAGCGAGAGAGAGTGATGAACAGGGAAACCAGTCTTGTGGCAGGCTTGCAGTAAAGAAGCAGTGTTGGAATGTGTTACAAGTTAAGTAAATATGCAAGATAAAAAGCTCTATTGTCTGAAAATAAATAACAGCAACTTCCTCCCGAAGGCTGATGAAGACACAGATAAGACAGAGTTCCTTCTACAATTGTACATTTTCACCAGTCCCTACATGCCTGCTTTACTGTGTGACTGGGTTTGTAGTTTTACAAGACATTTGAACTTGTATTGGATCCTTATATTTTTCATTCGAAACATCTGTGTTTAAGTGGGATCATTTGCCTGGGTTGGATACTTTTCTAAAACAAACAATTCACATGGAATGAGGCAAAGTTAAGCCGCCGGATTCTGGTGACAAATTGATAAGCAGTTTGAAACAAAACCGTGTAATGTTGCGATCCTTTCTCTCACTTATGTTCGTGAACCACTCTGCTCTAAATCCCTCACCACAATGCAGCCTTCCTCCTCATAACCATCCTCTTCAGAAGTGTGCGTGTTGACAGTATCTACTCCACTGGCCGAATGCCTTTGGCCTCCTCCAGCTTCCTCAGGGTCTCGTCCCACTGGGTGAACTGCTTGGACAGCAGGAACATCTGTCAATCACAGGTCAGAGGTCAGTGGGTGGAGCTTCATCCCAGCAGCAGTTTATGTTAGAGGTCAGTGAGACACCAGACAAAAACTGAGTAGCAACCTCAATTTCTACCTGATTTGCCAGAGGGGCTGATAGACCAAAAACATCAGCAGTTTATAAGTTTACCAGACAAATTAAAAATTGATTCTGTAAGTATTTATGTATTGTTAATATACCATTTTGTTGTATTCCTCAAAAAGCTTCTTCACTTCCAGGGACTGAGCCTCAGTTTGGTCCTATCAAAGAGACAAACATGAAACAGTTAACAGATAAAACCTAATGAGAGAGACAAGTGGAAAGAGAGAAATAGGGGCCTTACCTGCTCTTTGATGTGGATCTGCGACAGGCGCTGCAGCTTGGTGGCGTGTTCTGGTACGTCTGTGGACAACAGAAACACACAATAACTGAGAAGGTAAACATACAGTGCTGAAGCGTTTCCCCTCTATTGATCCAGTAGCATGACTAAACACTAATTCACTGAATAAGAAGGCTGCAATAAACGCAAGTTACATTAATTTATCTCTAAAGCATGACAAAATTCTTCTAGAGTATAGCTACACAAAATATAGTGCTTTTGGTTTCTCCTGGCATTTTTACATGTGAGCTGGATTATGTTTGCTTAGCTAGGAGCATCCAATACAGAATGTGACGTGAAAAGCAGGTTTGTCCAACAAATTTACAGTTTGTCATACAAACAGTTCTTGAGTTGGAGCCGTAATTATGTTTTTTGAGGTCACAGTGACCTTGACTTTTGGCCACCAAATTGTGATCAATTCAACCTTGTGTCCAAGTGGATGTTTGTGCCGAATTTGAAGAAAGAAAGAATTTTGACCTCTGTGCGTTACTGTTTTGCAAGGGCACCGTCGCTGCATCCTGTGCTTAGCGCCACCCAACATGATTGTGATTGGTTTATAAATACAAAAAAGCCAGAGCGTTATTCCCCCACACCAGAAGAACAGTGGGTTCAGTCAGACCTTTGTCCGGCGCCACAATAAAGTATGGAGGTCATTGCTACGTGAGACTAACCAAATTCTAATCAGTTCATCCTGGAGTCCAAAATTGAAGAAATTCTCACAAGGTGTTCCTGTGATAATATGCTCCTGAGAATCCAGCAAAACAACACATAATTTGATAGATTTAGTTAAAAAAAAACTAAACAAAAAAAGAGGAACAACAAAAAATGAGCCAAGCTGTCTAAAACGTCCAAGCAAATTTAGGCAAAATCCATTCTTTACTTTTGGTTTCTACTTTGCTGTCAGGCGTAAAATCACAGAGGAGATGTTGCTTTGTCCTGGATTTGTTTGACGTCCTGGTGAAACTCACCTCTGATGTAAGTGCTGTCCAGCAGCGGCTGCAAGTTGCTGACCTGCTCCAGCATAGAAGCCTGCTGCAGCAGGAAGTCCTCCTCTGTGCAGACAAAGACACAACAGCATCACAGAGAGTTCGGAATCAGATGCAGGTTGTTTTTTTAGTCTTCTATAATACAACATTTCTTGTTTGTGACAAACAAACTTACATATTATACAATATAGATCTTTACATGTATAGCATTAAACATTTGAAGCATCAATACTATTATGATTCATATACAATAAATTAATAAAAGCTTAAAATAAAGATAAATTTTACTGCAGTTGTAAATTGTTCATTTTTTATTTGATTCATGTTTCAGTGTCCTCCGGTTCTTACCGGCGAGAATGAACTCCAGCTTCATGGCATCAGGTACAGTGATGTGATCAGTAAACTGGGGGTCCAGGTACTTCAGCAGGTCCTCAACTGCACCACAACACCAATAAAAATGATCAAAGACTCACCAAAATGTCTAAAATCTGTTTATGGAAAAATTTGTGCATGCACTGTTGACATTTAGAACTTTAGATCTGCACTTTGCAGCACTTTTGTTATCTTATGTGAGCATTATGATCAGTGTTCAGTGGCACCCTGAATGACATACTGTCTATGTGTAATTTTTTTCAACATGGGGCCTCAGCAGCCAAATTGTTAAGACTCATAGGACATAACTGCAACGTCTACAGTTAGACTCTCTGCGGCTCCTGGCCAGGGCCCTTTGTTGCACATCAAACATCTCCCTCTTCCCATGTTTCCTGTCTATTTCTAAACTTACTATCAAATAAAGGAAATGCAACAAAAAACCTTTATTGTAGGTAAACACCTAACAATACAATGCATGAATAACTGTATCATTGTGAAGCAGTATCCTTTCTGAGTAACTCTTGAAACATAATTACATTTAGATAAAAATAAAGTTACAATAAGACTGTAATTGTTGCTGTCAGAACTGATACAACACAGCGTGTGACTCACTCTTCTTGTGCAGGATCTTTACTCGTTCTCTTTTGTTGGCTGTATTGGTCAGACCTGCCTGAATCCTGGCCAAAGACTCAGCACACTGCAGGACAAAGGACAGCGATTAGATTTAATGGTCATGAACAAAAAGGGTATGGGCAAGTCATTACAATTTATTGAATGGAAATGTATGAGCCCTTTTGTTTTGCAATACGTAGTAAGATACCCAATGCAGTACAACAACACTAAATCTCAAGTTCAACTGTAGCAGTGAAATAGTCTTTTTAATTTGTGCCCTTCCCCGATTTGCTGTGTCATGCCCTTGAAAAGCGGAGGTTTTTTACCCTTGAACAGAATATGAGAATTTGCAATATGCAGCCAAAACATGGTCATCTGGGTAGAGTTTCAATACTTTAATATAATGCAATACACTTAACATACTTATAAAAACTTCTTGAGTAGGACATTTAAGAACTGGCACTTTCTCCACCCCTACAAATACAACATCTACCGTGAAACAAATCCACTTCAATGCGGGCTTTGTAAGTTAAAAGTGTTCATCACATCATGTGATGATCTGATGAGATGCCCCATTGAGTGATCTTACAATGTTTTTTGCCAACATGTACACCTTTTTTTAGAATATTGCTGACTATTATACCCCAGAATTTAAGATTGACGAATATCTTTTCTTAATGTCCTGGAAACAAGAATTTTTAAACATAACCCTTAGAGACTTACACTTGCTTGAGATTACGTTAGTCTCTGCTTTTACTTTTAATGAGGGCCTCTCCCTACTTGGCCACACAGCCATACTAATTCTTCAACAGAGACTAAATCACCCATTATATTTTTCTCTCCAATTATTCACTTAATCCTTCTATCTATAATTTTAAAAAGTAATGAAAATGTCCATCACGAGTTCCCACAGAGTGGCGTCTTCAAACTGCAGTCTATCATCCAACAATTAATGTAGTATAAAACAGGTGTGAAACGCTTTTGAAAGACTACTTACACCCAGTACTACACAGCACTGTGTGATTTGTAGTAACTAATCCCAGTTTGAGTGTCGTTTATACATTTGTGTTGTTGATTACAAATTCAAACAAAGCCCCTCTGATTAAAGTTATGGATGGACTAAAACACAAAAAATACAGTTAGGGCATTATAACTGACAGCTAGCTAACCATCTAAATAGCTAACAGCTGTTTAGCGAGGAGATAAATACACTACAACTGTTACTGTCTTACACTATAGTGAACAATTTTTGAGAATTTCTAATAAATAAATGTGCATAAAATAAAAAGGGAGTGCCGTCCACTCATTCCCACTGACAGAGCTAATGTTAGCTTTGCTAAGCTAACACAGCAGTTATAGGACAAACATTATTCTGGGCCAACCTTGACGGGTTTTCCACTTTTGTTTCTTCTTTCGCCGTATATACGGCTCTCCAGCGCCTGAACACGCATTTCCAAGTTATCTGTATCCGATTGTTTATCCATTCTTGAAGCTACTAATGGACACAACAGAACATAAACAGCCCCGTAACAGACAAGCGGCGTCGCATAGTGATGACGCGTCGCGAACGGTTTACAAATTTTAAAAATATTTTTTTAACCAATATACTTTTTAAAGCGTGTAAGACATGTTGTAAATCAACAAAAAATATATTTTAATTATTATTAATTTTCAATTAAAAAAGCGTGGAAACATAGCTAGGTTATAAATGTTTTTGTCTCAGTCGCTAGGGGTCGCAGTTTTGCGGTGAAAGGTTTTTTTTCAGCTGTTTTCCGGTGACAGCCGGGGAATGACAACACAGGCAGTCACGGCCCTTCTTCCATTCAAGCAGACTGCAAAACATCGACAAAAAGTAAGGTTTTCTCATGTATTACTACCTCTTCTTTGCACACAAACAACATACGTGTGTGGACAATAACAACACGTATCCAGGAAACAAGCACATTGGTTTATTGTAAACTATACTTTAGGTGTGTTTTCACTAGCTAAGTTAGCTTACCTAGCACCCAAGCTAACGTCAGTTTCTGCATTACATCTGCGTAGTCTGGCTGGCTTGGAGTTAGTTTGGAAGTCTAGCAGGTCTTCTACTGGACTATAACTTATTAATAATTCCCTTTACAAACTAATAAAAACATATCTCGCATACCTAATGCTGAATTACTTTAGCTAAGCTGGTACTAGCTTATGTTGCGCTGCCTACTTCATTGTGATTTTGAGGGCTGTGTGTGTGGCTAAAAGTTTAATGAGCGCTTGCTTGTCTGCTCTTCTGTGTTGTTGACAGCAGGAAGCTGTCTGCCATTAGGTTTCGGGGGTTTGGGGAATTCATTCTTTATGTGCCTCTGGGAGCAGCAGCATGGCAGATGACAAGGACGTGTTGAGAGACGTTTGGTTCGGCCGGATCCCCACCTGCTTCACTTTGAACCAGGATGAGGTTACTGAGAGAGAGGCAGAGCCCTACTACGTAAGTGCAGTTACTCTCTGAACACTGAGAGACTCACCTCCATGCTTCATAGATGCTCTCATTTCAGCCTGCAGCTCTGTATTTGATCAGTTTGTAAGAAAGAATACAGAGATATACATTTCCTCATCTAGCTGACACCTTTATCCAAAGCTACTTAACTATATACACTCACCGGCCACTTTATTATTTACACCTTGCTATTACTGGTTGGACCCCCTTTTGCCTTTAGAGATGCCTTAAAGGTGTTGGAAACATTCCTCAGAGACTTTGGTCCCTACATATCACGCAGTTGCTGCAGATTTGTCGGCTGCACATCCATGATGTGAGTCTCCCGTTTCTCCACATCCCAAAAGTGCTCTATTAGATTGAGATCTGGTGACTGTGGAAACCATTGGAGTACAATGAACTTATTTTTATGTTCAAGAAACCAGTTTCAGATGATTTGAGCTCTGTGACATAGTGCGTTATCCTTCTGGATATAGACTTCAAAAGATGGGCACACTGTGGTCATAAAGGGACGGACATAGTCAGCAACAATACCCACGTTGGCTGACGTGTTTAAACGATGCTCAGTTGATACTAAGGGACCCAAATTGTGCTAAGAAAATATCCTTCACACCATTACACCACCACCACCAGCCTTAACTGTTGATACAAGCCAGGATGGATCCATGCTTTCATGTTGTTGCCAGATTCTGAACCTACCATTTGAATGTCGCATTTGAAATCAAGACTCATCAGACAAGGCAAAGTTTTTCTAAATTTCTCCAATTTTGGTGAGCATGTGTGAATTGTAGCCTCAGGTTCCTGTTTTTAGCTGACAGGAGTGGCACCCGGTGTGGTCTTCTGCTGCTGTAGCGCATCTGCTTCAAGGTTTGACGCGTTGTGCTTTCAGAGATGGTGTTCTGCATACCTTGGTTGTAAAAAGTGGTTATTTGAGTTAGTGTTGTCTTTCTGTCTTCTCGAACCAGTCTGCCCATTCTCCTCTGACCTCTGACATTAACAAGGCATTTTTGTCCATACAACTGCCACTCACTGGATATTTTCTCTGTAAACCCTAGAGATGGTTGTGTGTGAAAATCCCAGTAGATCAGCACTTTCTGAAATGCTCAGACCAGCACCAACAACCATGCCAAGTTCACATAAATCCTATTTTTTTCACCGTTCTTATGTTTGGTTTGAACTTCAGCAAGTTGTCTTGACCACGTCTAAATGCCTAAATGCCTAAATGCATTAGGTTCTTGCCATGTGATTGGCTGATTGATTGTGGATCACAATCTGGATGTGTCACAGTGGAAATCGAACCTGCATCTCTCACACAAAAGGCATGTGTCTTATCCACCCCACATACCAGATGACTTCATGTTTAGAATAACACAAACAGCTGTATCCTCTGTTTACAGTTAAACATTATTCAGAAAATATAGTTGCAATGTTGTTAGCTATGCACACTTTACGTATGTCATTCAGGTAGCAGCTCATAGTAGTTAGTGGCCGGAAGAGAAAGGGGCTTTGCAACCAAGGCATGCGGCCCCACAAAATACCCCCTTCAACTCAAAATGTCAAAACATGCTTGTCAATTTATCTAAGATATAAAGAAGATTTTGTCTTATTGTGGTGGAGATTGCTGATAGTGAAGACCACATCTTCAATAAACACATCTAGTCACTTCCACAGCAAATCCTTGCAGCTCTCTGCCACAGTGACTGAAAGGATGTAAACACTTTGCCCTTTAATGATTGTGTGTCAGTAGTCTCTTCTGTGTAATAATTAATAGTGAGTCTCTTCCTCTCTCCCAGCTGCTGTTACCCAGGGTAAGCTACCTGACTCTGGTTACAGACAAGGTGAAGAAACACTTCCACAAGGTGATGAAGGCGGAGGACGTGGAGGAGATGTGGTTCGAGTATGAAGGGACGCCACTGAAATGGTGAGAGAACGATCGTTGCATGAACTGATTTCACTAGTTCTAGTGTTGGGACTGTGTCAGTGCATTCGGAGTTGGTACACTGGTGGATTTTTTTTTTACCTTGTATTCCCTCATGTCATATTGTTTTGCTGCCCATATGTGAAATAAGTTGGATGTTAAGAGAGTAATTAAGTGTATTTTGATTTCAGAGTCTCATTTATTTCTTATAATTAATATGAAATTTAGATTTTCCTGATTGCTCTTTTAGAAGTTCCCTCCAATAAAATGCTTTTGAGCTCACATAGCACACCACTCCCACCTTATAAAATCTGGACATCTCACCAACAAGTGCGATCAGCAGGAAATGGGGTCAGTGTTGTGTGATGTATTTGGGTGTCAGCCTGAAGGCTGCAGGCACAAAGCTCAGCCACAAGGTGTCAGTATTGCAACACAGACGATGAAAATCCTGGTGTACGGTAGCTCAAAGTTCTTCCAGTAAAACACTGAAATGTTACACGTGTTGATAGTCATCTAATTATTTGTTATCATGTAAAAATGTCCAAATGCTTTCTGGTTTCAGCCTTTCAAATTTGACCCTTTGTTGCTTTTCTTTTATCATTGTAATTTGCAAATTTATTGTAAATGTAATACATTTGGATTTTTTGACAGATGTAACAATTGAATGACATTACTTTAGGCTCTGTTAACCCGTAAGGGAAGTGTGTCATTAGTTTTGCTATTTTTATAAATTACAGATGACCATTAAAATACCTTGTTTAAAAAAATCTCATTGATTTGAGACTGTGATAAAGAACACAGGAAGTGACAAATTGAAATGTCAGAGTGAAATGTAAACTGTCCCCTGAAGTTGAACACATACTGCATCCAGAAAAAGCTGGACTCAACAACACCAGAAAACTGCACCAGTTCTGTTTGCTGGCTCTTTGAACCACATTTTAAGTTATACTTAAACTTTAGTAATGTTTTAAGACCTTTTCTACAAACGTTTTTAAAACACTGGTTAATAAATGTTAGAAGACACACATAACACTTAGCTTGGGAACTATACTCTGTCTGTTGAGTTGATAGCAGTCCGACAAGGTTTTCACCAATAACATTATTTCCTGTGTGCTCTTCCTGTTTCCAGGCACTATCCAATCGGAGTTCTGTTTGACCTCCATGCCTCCAACACTGTTTTACCCTGGAGCATCACTGTGCACTTTAAGGTAAGAGTCGATCAGAGTCTGTGTTCATGTAAAGTATGGACTCTACTGTAGCTCGCTTTATAGTCTATCTGTAAATTTTGTGTTCAACTGTGTCCTACATTTTTCAAAAGAAATGTTGTAAAGCTCCACGATGTTAATAATTGCAAATCAACAACACATCAAACTAGTATCTAGGCTGAGGAAAAAACCCACAAAGAATTATCACAAACTGTACAACTTTACTTTTTCCCTCTTTTATCTGCTCATCGTTTTGATATCGCGGTTTATTAACTGTTTTGGTTTCGTCTCAGTGCTGCTGCTCTCAGGCAAACTCTGATGGCTCTGATAAACCCACTGTACACTAGTTGCCTAGCAGGTGTCTAGCAGCTAAAGAACCAGACATTTTGTTGGACACAAACAGGTGGAATCAAATACAACTCAACACAAACAATAGTCTTGCTCTTTGTCAGCTACAGTTGTGTTAACAGACAATTTGTTTGGCAATAAGTTCACCAGCTTGTTGAGTTCTTTAGCCCCCTAGTGGCCAAAAAAGATTAATACAGCTTTATCTTTTTTGGGCATGTGTCAGAATTTTCCAGATCGTGACCTGCTCCACTGCCATTCTAACTCTGTGATCGAGGCTCACTTCATGTCCAGCATCAAGGAGGCCGACGCCCTCAAGCACAAGAGCCAAGTTGTCAATGACATGCAGAAGAAGGACCACAAACAGCTGTGGATGGGCCTGCAGAACGGTGAGCCAAACGCAAAAACACACACATTTCTATTAGCAGCTGCGAGTGAGCATGCTAAAAGGTGAGGAGGGCAGACACATGCATGCACACACCAACATGCACACACAGACACACACGCAGCCGCGCACATGCACGCCTGCTTTTCAAAGAAGAAAGACCACAAGCAGCTGTTGGGGAAGTGACACACATTCACTCAGATGCACACACATGTTGTCTTCCTGCAGCGCACACATCTACACGCAAATTCACACATGCTTACACACACACACATTGCAATAGTTAGCAAAATATTATTTAATTTAGAGGTGTGGTGCTTTTACAGACACAAAGAATGCAACCAAATAGATTCACAGATGTCACTCACACACACACACACACACACACACACACACATACACACAAATGTCTCTTTAGTCTGATAGCAGTCTTTGAAGCCTCCACTTCCAAAACCTCTCCCATCCAAACACCCACCAGCTTCCCTTTCCTCTCCCAGCCATCTGTCCAGACAGGTTGATTTCTTATCGGTCGTGATTGTGGTGGTTTGTGTAGGTGAAGCTGGGGCGGTGGGGCTGATTCATTAGAAGCTTGTGATGTGGGAGTAGGCGCTGGGAGTGAGGGGGAGGTTGTGAAATGGATTCTCAAACTTAGGGTTTGTGCTCGTCTTTGAAGAGCAAAACCCAACACATGGTGTGAGATTCTTGGAATCACTGCAGGTCAAGTTGATCAAACAATAAACACTTTGGCCAGCAGTGATGTACAGTAGCTGCCGTCTGGCCTGTTAGTAATATATAGTCACCTTGTTTTCATCTATAATTGTCATGCCTTTTATTAATTATAAGCACCCAACAACAATGTGTTTGGTTGTTGTTGAATTATGTTATTAATAGGGTTGCAACTAATGATTATTTTCATTATCAGATTGCTTTTTCAATCAGTCAATTTAGTCTAATTGTAAATGCCGCTCAGTTCTGAAAGCCCAACATGACGTTCTCAAATGTCTTTTTTTTTGGTCTACAAGCAAGAATTGAAAGTCAAAGATATTTAATTTAAAGTTATTTAAAATTTAAAAAAGCCTGTTCTTACTTGAGAGAAACTAGAGCCATGAAATATTTGTCATTTTCCTTGATTGATTAATTGTAAAAACAAAAAAAACAAACAGCATTTTTGCATATTCATTTTTATTTAATCAACTTTTTATTTCTCCTTTTATATTTTAAATATCAAATGGTGGAAGTATCTGTTTTTTTTGACCTACAAAGGTCTAAACTAGCTGTTAAAAATGATCCATTGTCGTGTGAACAAGACATTTAACAGATGTATTATAATGTCAGCAGGACTCCTATAGGTATGAATGCCTTGAGTTGGCTTTAGCATATATTTAATTAAATATATTGTTTTGATACTGTACTGAAAATGGTGCATTTACTGTTGTGGGAGAAGCTTTTCATACTCTGCTCCGATGTAACGGAGCTTCTCAGGCTGCTCCTGCCTGTTAATCTTTACTACTTCAGTAAATAATAATTCCTCAAGTAATGTATAACTCTATGGATCTCATTTAAAGACTGAAACAATATGTGTTCATTTGTCATTTTAACATATGAGGGTTTCACTCACTGATTTATGTCTTTTTAATTCTATTTTGCCGTTTCTCTTGACGTTGAGCAGCTGTTTGTGAAGGTACACACTTCCAAAGTTCACAGGAAAGTAAACTAATTTGAATGCAAAGAATGGCTAGAAAACTGTCACATAACCGTCAAAACCGTGCAACTGTGCATTTGGCACTGAGAATGTTTTGAACAGGTTTGCAGACAAACCCACAAAACTTCAGCTGCTTATCTCTTTTCCACTTTCCCCTGAAACTAATAGAGAGAGAGCAATGTCACATCTTAATTCCAGAAAGAAAGATTAAGCGTTGCTTTAAGAGACTGACTCTAATATATTATTTTGACCCGTTTTGAAAAGTTTAGGTTTGTGGGTTATGCTGTTTTTTCCTGAAACTGTTTATAACATGTAACAGATTAACAGACAAACTTATGAGTTGGCCAAACCTATTACACGTGAAAGTGAGAGGTGAAACATTTTCTAAACCAAAACTTTCACACCCAAAAGAGAGCAGAAACAGAGAGAGAGAGAGACCGGGATGGCTCATACTTTCATCCAGGAGAGAGAAAACAGAAGGTTTTCAGATGGTTCATCTGAAAGCGAGAGACGAGGGGAGGGGATACGGAGGGTTTGAAACCAACACATGCTGGGTGGAATCGTTTTCGATGATGAAAGCTGTCCTTCAAACCACACGATCGAAGTTCAAACTCTTGTGGTAGTAAGAACCCGGCCTGGTGAGTTCTCCATCACTGACCCTGACCTCTGATCTTTGTTTGAAGAGGCGAAGGTGTAAAGAAATTAGTGTTTCTCATAGTTGAAGGACAATTCTAGTCTCTTACACATGTCTTACACAGCACATATACGATTTATCCTGCCATCATTTTTGCTGCAATGGTTATTCGATTACATGCCAACTAATTATTTTCCAACTACTTTCATAACATTCTCTGATTTCAGTTTCTTAAATGTGTTTTTTTTAATTCTTTACTCCACTATGACAGTAAACTTAATAACTTTGGTTGTGGACAAAACAAAACATTTGAGGATGTCATCTTTGCGAAACACTAATCTTCATTTATCACCGTTTTCAACAACTAATCGATCAATCGATTTAAATGATCTACAATGAAAATAATCGTTAGTGTCAGTAATTCACTAATAACTTAGAAGCTACTTAGTATTGCGATTGGAATTGGTATTAAAACCCATTCAGGAATCTGTGTTGTAGTAAAGTGTTGTAAAATGGTAATTTGTTCTATGAAGTCTGTTCATAGAACAAATTGATTTTGGTGAATTATCCAAAAACATGAAATAAATGGAAATTCCTTTTGAGCATGTTTCCTGTAAAACCTGTTTCTCACATATTGCAGCTCATCAGTGTCCACTTTTGTGGATGTGTCAGGAATTTATATGTTTACATGTACACTACTGTTTTGATTATATCATTTGCGGATCGTTTGCGTTTATAATCTTCAAACTACCCTGGTTTCATATATGGAAATGTGGAAATCTGAAAAATGTTTCAAAAATTTTTATATTCAGCTTTGAAGTCAAAGCATATGTGGAAGATAAGGCAGCCAGAGGGATAACTCTTAACTCTTTTGTGCATTTATATCCTTCACTTAATGCATGCTAGAGAACGACGATGAAGATTTTATTAAATCAGCATGTCTTAACAGGAGATTTTTGCAATTGCTGACATGTGTTAGTTTATATTTGTGTTGCCACAGATAAGTTTGACCAGTTCTGGGCCATAAACAGGAAGCTGATGGAATATCCCACCGAGGAGGGAGGCTTCAGATACATCCCCTTCAGAATATACCAGGTAACGCACACACAAACACAGGTTGCTCTCATTAACCACTGGTACATGACATTTTAGCTCCACGTAATATCAGAAAGGATGGTTGAGACAGAGCGTTAACTGGCGGTCTGAGAAGAGGCCCCACCCTACACCTACTACACACACAAAATTTTAAAACAGACTTCCACAATGACTTTACTGTATAATTTAAATTTTAGTTTGGGCAGCACTTTCTCTGCACTCTTGAGAGTAAAGCTGAAGTTTGCTAGTCAGCCCAGTAGATGTAGCCAGATAGCTGTGTGACAGTCCCTCTGCGTGGGCTCATGCTGCCTCCAACCTGACACTAGCTCATTTTTTTCCTAGGAAGTTACTGCTCTCTACAGGTAACAGTCATGCTCCAGGTAATCGTTTCTGTGCAGCTTATGAACCACATTTTGTCTCTTCCTCACAGACCTGCGCACAGTCTAAATATCACCAAAAAAATAGTTGTACAACTGATGAGTCTGTGACTTTTTCTTGATATATTCATCACTCAAATAAAAAAAGAAGTCTTCTGTTTTATCTGATTTTATAAAAAAGTCCTACAGTGCAGTCATCCTTAAAACAACATGAGTAAGTGTCAGAGGTGTTTTCTTTTGGCTTGTTTAGGTAAGTAATAGTTTTATTCATAATATAGGGGAAGCCATATGTTAAACTAGTTTAATAACCTAATGAATCGTTTTTATCTATTTTAACTTAACTGTTTTATAGCTGCTTTTGTGTTCCTGTGGCCACTGATAAAATAAGTGAATCTCTTTAATAATAAAGAAACAAAACATGTTTGTCAGAGATGCTTGAGGCCCCGCTTTGACCTGGTGCTTTTTGGAGGTTATTCATAGGTTCCTGTACATTTGATACCTGTGACTCTTCTGAGTTTGAGTGTAACTTCATTGAACCAAGACGAGCTCGTGGGCGAGCCTCGGGGTTCAATCTGGGATCAGGAGGCGTTGGCAGACAAACGGCCTCAGGTCGGGTGTTTCCGCCAAGCCTCCGCAGCTTTATCCTGACTCAGGTAAAAATTCCCTTTGGGGGACGAAAAAAAAAGAAGCAGGGATGAATAAGCGGCTGATTCTCGCCTGGAAAACATTAGCATGCCGCGAGCCAGACAGGAATGGGGAAAAGGGCCACGCTTTGAGTCAATAGTTGGGGTTTTCTATGCAGATCAGGAAAGACTGGAAAAGGCTGGAGGATTAATTTGACACCTTCGGAAATGTTCAGGATATCAAGGCTGAAAAAGTTGGCATTGTAAAGGAACAATTTTAAACAACAGTGTAATTGAACATAATAAGTTCCTTTTAAGCCTACTGGACACAGAATTGTCTCGTCCAATGTAGTTCAAGGAAATGAAGATTTGGAAAACATCTGGATCTTTGCAACAAAAACATGTTGACAGTCTGCTTTTGAGTCTAGTGGCTGAATGTGCGTGCATTTAGCCTTGATCTCAAATCACAACAAACAGAAAGGCCCTCTCACTGTCACTGAGTCCTGTGAAGGAATTAAAACATTAGGGCTTGTCAAGACAAGTTTGGAAAAATAATGTAAGAAAATGGAGCAGCGAGCCGAGCAGAAAATAGATCTGGCTTCAAATGACTGAGCAGAGTGACATCTTATGAAACAGAAAGAGATTTGTAGATGTTCAGAACAGAACAGGACTTCGGTGTTAGTTGCAAGAGTGAACTTTCCTACCAAGCGTATTTTTCCGTCATATCTGCTGTGACTGCTGGTAATTTCCCATGATGATTTATTTTTGAGCGTGTCAAGCTTGTAATGAGACCGGCCGGGCTCCACATATGGCTGTATTTACATTTTGCGCAACAATGAGGGCGGGACAACAGCTGTCTATCACTGTCAACGCTGACGGTTTTGCATGAAATTCAGAAAGCTCATAAATAGTTTTGTTTTTACTTTCACATCTTCAGCGTGAATTTTTTTTTTTCCTTTTTTGCAGTTTACACACAAAAACATTCTTGTGTTTTGTAATAAAATATAACTCTTTAAAGTGGCATACTAAAACATGCAGTCTCACCAACACGACCCGCCCTTTCAGACATGCACTTGTTGCATCCGTACAAACCATGTAACTGCTGGTGGGTAGAAGAAACCCAGGCCGTTCCAGTTTTGGGTGTTTTTCATGGCTGAATTGAAAGTTTCCACAGTCATTTATGAGCTGAGTTGGTTTCATGACAAATGGAGCATCAAAGCCTGTTACAACCTCACTTTGTTATTTCTAAACATATTGGAGGAAAAAAAAAGCATCATTCCTTGAAAAGTCTGGATTATTTAGGAGACGGTGCGGTTTTCATCTTACAAACTGCTAAATATTTACAACCAAAGAAAGGGTGCCTGGAAAGACAAATACGGGAAGGTAAATCTGTTCATAATGACCTTGATACTACTCGTACGGGCAGTTTTCTTTGCAACTACTTTCACTGTCAGGACCTTATGAGTGTTCACAGGCATTAACAATTTGCATAAAATGTTTGGAAAAACGTTTTGGACTTGAGTCAATACACAAGTCTGTTTTAGGTCAGTCGGACTGTAAAATGTGTAATATTAATAATTTTAATATCGCCCGTCTTTTCGCTTTCAAATATGTTTGGCTAATCTGGTTGACTGCTTGTGGTTCTTCGTATTATCCATCCATCCATCGTCAAACGCTTATCCTGCGTACAGGGTCGTGGGAATATTATATTTTATATATAATTGACAGCAATGATGGCCAAAAAATTGGACACAAGTTGTAATAAACTGGACTTATCCTTTTAATCAGAGCTTCACATCTCATTAAAAAACAAAAACAAATGAGAAAATCACCAAATAATGTTAAGGAACCCTGCAGGAGAAACATCCAGTGTTTTGTTATCACAGTTGTTGCCCAAAGACGATACGACAAAACCCAGCGAAGACGCTCCGAAAACGGGAACAGGAACGGCGAGAAGAACAAAGCTTTGCTCTGAAGTCACTGCGCTGACTTAACAGCAGACTGCCTTTGACAGAGGAAAGCCCCCCCCATCCCTCCCACACACACACATGCTCAGAGTCCTTCAAAGCCAGATTGTGGTCTTTAGTGTAAATAACATGTGCTGTGTTTGATGCAGACAGAATTAATGACAACACTCAGTCCAAATAACAGAGGGCTCATTTCCGTCTGGCCTGCACACCTCATGGAGATGAAGACACCTCATGGGCATGCACGACATATTTGGGCGTGTATGTGTGTGTGCCTTATGTCCTGTTGGTTCAAAATCATTTTATTACTTTTCTTGGCCAGATATAAATCTCATATATTAATTCTTAGTTTATATCCTTTTCTGTCAGCAGGGCGTAAACTGACAAATTCCTTTTTATCCGTCTTATCCGTCTTGTATATATTGACTTTTATTATTTTAGGTAAAGGTAATGAATAAGGCATTTTCCCTCTGTATAATACTTTCCATTGTTACATTTATGTTCTTTTTTATGCTTTATGCTGATCCTTAGATGTAGCCCTGTATTTATGTGTATCATTTGTGTGTAACCCATTTCATATATTTCTCTCATTTCAATTGCTTCCACTTGAGCCCTTTGCTGTGTGTGTTTGTGCACATTGGCCTGCCTCTCCCTTTGCTCAGACTGGCACCGCCGCCAATTGTTTGGCTGCCAGCGTATCTTTCTGCTTCAGCAGTGACGCCATTGTGTGATTCAAAGAACTGGAGGGGGCCGACTGTCTCACTGCACGGAAAGTGAAAATTACTATCCTTCTTTTAAAGACCACTTACGTACATTGTTGCTCTACAGGTACTCTTCTCTGTTCCTGCTTCGTGACTAAGTGCTTACTCACAAATCCCCTTTGCAAGAGCAGGCAGTCCCCCTCCACCCGCCCCTTTGCTGTGGAAGCTGCCTTCTTCAACGAATGCATGTTTATTGCCTTCCAGATATCTTGTAATGGCTGGTAGGTGAAGGGTTGGTCATGACTACAGACAGTAACAAAACATGAGAAGACTGGAAACAGTTCATGCTAGGGACAACAGGTGATGGGCCTGTTATACTTTGGAAGAGTGCACTGATTGCTTTACAGTAAGAGTGTCTGGTAGAACCGTGACTCAAAGGAAAGTCTTTGCGTGTTGTAATCTGTCTACTACAACTATTTTTTTGTTTTTTTGGAAGACCTAGCTGATCTGAATATCATCATGCAGAGGTTTAATTTGATAATAAATTTCACATCTTTGTTTCCACATTGCATTAAAGTGGGGTTGCGCCTAGGGAAGGGTATCGTTAGGATTTCATCAAAACTACTTTTATTGATATTCAATATATATATAAGAGTAGTTTTATTACTAAATTGCTTTTTAAAAAGTATGTTATTTAAAAAATGGTTTAATTTAAAACAGGATTACAATTGAACTTTTTAGATATGAATAAATTTTGTTTCTAGAGCAGCAACAGAAATGTTTAAAACAGCAAAGTCATTATTAATATCTCAACAAATCTCAGATGTCAATAAAATAATTTGAATCCTGAAATCAAAATACTGAGCGAAGTTTAGTCAGAATGAAAATCACATTAGCTTATTTAGCTGACGCTTTTATCCAAAGCGACTTACATTTGAGAAACAACATACAAGCATCAATACAGAAAGAGATCTACAAATGACAATACTAGTAAGAGCAGCAATAAATACTAGTAAGAGCTAATGGCATGAATGGCCTTAAATACCTAGGTAAAGAAGTTCAGAATAAGTGCAATCAATACAAGATAATTGTAAGGAGATAGAAGAAGAAGCTCACAGAAAGTGCATGTTAGAGGTTAGGAGTTGGAGGTGTTACAAGAGAAAGTGTTCACGGAAGAGAAGAGTTTTCAAGAGGTTCTTGAAGTTAGAGAGGGCATGTGGTATCTTATTCCACCATTGCGGTGTTACGGATGAAAACAGCCGGGACAGAGATTGCTTTGTGAGTAGGGATTTGCAGAGCCAGCTGCTGTTCATTGGAGGAGTGCAGTGGCCGAGAAGGAAGCTTGTATTATGGAGTTAAGGTTGATTGGTGCAGACCCAGTAGTCACTCTGTATGCAAGCATTGGTGACCTGAATTTTTAATTCTATAAGAGAAAGGAAGGGCTGGTTTACCTTTGTCTTAGCCAGCAGCTAAGTTTACTAAGCTAAACAGACAGCTTACATTTTAGCTTGTTTGTAACAGCTCACTATTAGCTGAGCTGGTGCACTTTGCTTGTGTAAAACCTAATGGCAGTGAATGAGAGACGGCCGACAGAGCAGATTATAATGTTGCTTTCTACATGTTTGTACTTGTTGAACATGTGTATTGTGTATTCGAGCTCTCAGCCAATCTGATCATCTTTTATCTGTTCCCTGTACCTATTTTGAATCCAGAGGGTGAACGCCCTTTTTCGGTTGTTGCTCCTATACTGTGGAATAGCCTTTCTCATTAAGCATCTGATCTGCTCAATCGGGTGTGTTTTATTCAGCCCCTGAAAAATCATTTCTACAGGTTAGCCATTTTATAAACACTTTATAAACACACTGTTTGTCTTTTAGTTTTGTTGATTTGTTTTTGTTGTTTTGTTTATTTCGACTGCATTTAATACTGGGTTTCTGTACCCCCTCCCTTTTTGCAGCGGTAAACCGATTTCACACTATACCATGATGTAAAAATTGGCTAATCTACGCTATTGACAAAGAAATCCATCTGGCTGTGAATCTCACCTGCACATAGGCATCTTTCTATTTTAAGGAAAACTTTTTACATAGACTTTCAATAAAAAATTAAATTAAGGTTTGTAAAATTGTGAACAAAGGTTCTGTGTTCATTCCTTTAAAGGTTCAGAATGTAAGATTAGTGACATCTAGTGGTACGGGTGGTGAATTGGAACCAGTCTACCACTGCCCCCCAAACTTTCAAAGAGTTTAGGACAGCTACGGTGGCTGACACAGCACAAAAGGTGTCTCTTCTGAGAGAGCAGAGAGCCAGTCAAGAAATGACTTAGGTAGATATATTAAGAAATTATATTTACTTCAATATAATGTAAAAACATATGTTATTGTGACTTGGCCACTGACAGATAACATGTAAAATGTAAGCTAAGAGTGTGAAACACTGTCACTGTTTCTGCATCATAATCCATTATAAACCACACATTTAAGTTTTTACATTGACAAGAGAAAAATATTAATTCTCTCTGTGATTATGGACCATGGCCAAAACTGCCCACTGCCAGATTATGGTGCTATGATCAATAAATAAATACTTTTATAGCATTGCTGAAGTAGATCTCAGTCATGACAGCAACAATTACTCACATAATCACTTCACTTGAGTAGTTATGCCTACAAAATAAATGGATAAAACACAGAACAGTTTCAGAGAGATTCCTGCCTGTGTTTCTTTGGTGGAAAGTAGTATTGAGTGTTGAGGAGGCAGAAATTTCAGAGATGTTGTCCATTATCCAGGGCAGAGACGACCAAAACTGTCTGCATGGCTAAATACCACAATGTAAATTGTAAAGGACCGAACTTTCATTACTAGATATAAACTGGATTTTGCCAAAAAGAGCAAGTTAAAACATCAGGGTGGCTTTGCAAGCACTATGTAAAGAATCTTTCTGGTTTCAGAGAAGCTAGACAAATGAAGTAATTAGTGATGCTTCTGTCCATTAGTAATTTATTAATACGTTTAGAAGAATTGGTGAATACAAATCCTTCTGCTAACCTGATGGAGCTGAGAAATTGTGAGAAAATATGGAGATGTCTGGATGTTGAAGTACAACAGATCAACCTAGCATGCAACACATAAATAATTCAGAATTCAATTCAGTGTCCCTTGATGGAGTTTCTCCTCTAAAGGTGTCCATTTCAAGTTCTGAGTAAATGAGGACTGCTAAAATGAGGTTAGAATTTTAATTTACGAATGGATGGTCTCAGAGTTCAGTGGAAACGCTTTCTCTCACCCCTCTCGATTCACAGAAACTCTTATTGATTGACGGTGCCGTACCCCCCTCCCACATTGTCCATTGTTTTACCATCAATTAGGCGGATTGAATCCCCTCCGTCAATTAGGTGACGTCTTGAGTTCCGCTGCTCTTTTCACCTGAATCCTAATGACACCTCACACTCTTTGTGTTACCATGTGCTGCTGTGCCAGCTAAGGTGTCATGCCAGCTGAAAAGAAAGTGTCTTAATCCAAGCAACATCACACTTCTCACGCTAGGGATCAGTTGTCCCTTCTTTGTATGGCGACTAGCTCAATTATTCATAGATGGCTATTTAAAAATGCAATGAAGTAGCTGTCACTTAGCGCACTCTCTCTGCTCTGGGTCTTGGCGATGATCCTGCACGAAGCGCCATGCTTCCTGTCAGTGACTCAGTCTTTCTGTGTAACCTGAGCATCACCTTTGTGCCTCCACTGCCACCTTCCTCTTGCTGGTTTGCGCCTGGCTCTGTGGTGTGTTGTTACCGCTCGGGTACTCGATCCCTGTCCTTGCCGGTTTTCACAGCTCCATGATTAGGCCCTATTGTGTATCAGACTCTCCGTTTGACACCTTAGGTTGGATATCTGCATGAACCTCGCTCCTCTCTCTAAGGCCACAGTTTCTCCCATTGTTCTATGCTGCTCTGTGGGTAGAGAATCAGAATAAGGTTTATTACCAGGTACATTTTCACATACGAGGAATTTGCCTTGGTATAAATCGGTGCTTACAGTACACATGAACATAAATCTAAATATAAAAATAAATATAAAAAGTAAGGAGATCAAAAATTGTACAAGTATACAAAAAACACTAATACTATAATACAATGCTGACAAGTATGTACAATGGGGTCAGGAGTGTGTACGTGACTGCAGATTCACCCAGGATGAGGGGATGACTCCGACTGTTCTGGCTGCACCAGGTCACCAGATGGTCAATCTCCTACCTGAAGGAGGACTCGTCCCCGCCAGAGATGAGGGTGGTGTCATCCGCAAACTTCAGGAGCTTGATGGACTGGTGAATGGAGGTGCAGGTGTTGGTGCACAGAGAGAAGAGCAGAGGGGAAAGTAAGCAGTCTTGAGGGGAGCCGGTGCTGATGGACCTGCAGTCAGAGAGTTTTTCCCAGCTTAACATGCTGCTTCCTGTCCGTCAGGAAGTCAGTGATCCACCTGCAGGTGGAGTCAGGCACGTTCAGCTAAGAGAGCTTGTAATGCAACAGGGCCGGGATGATGGTGCTGAAAGCAGAGCTGAAATCCACAAACAAGATCCTGGGGTAGGTTCCTGGGGAGTCCGGGTGCTGGAGGATGAAGTGAAGGGCCATGTTTACTGCGCCATCTACAGATCTGTTAGCTCTCTAGGCAAACTGCAGGTGTCCATGAGTGGGTCAGTGATGGATTTTAGGTGGGACAACACAAGGCGGCTCAAAGAAGTTCATAACCACAGATGTCAGGGCGACGGGTCCGTAGTCATTTAGTCCAGTGGTCCTTGGCTTTTTGAGGAAAGGGATGATGGTGGAGGTTTTGAAGCAGGCTGGGACATTGCATGTCTCCAGTGAGGTGTTAAAAATGTCCGTGAATGGGGATGAGTTGGTAAGAGCAAGACATTAACTGTTTGAGTTTGAATCCCACTGAGGCTACATCCACACTGCTATGTTTAGGCGGTGGAAAACAGGGAGCTGTTGCAAAGTAAATACGGCGACATGCACAGTACAAGTGTATAAGCGTTATTTGTGCTGTACAATAATTTAATAAAAGTACCAAAACAAAAACACTGTCAGTATTAGGCTAATGTCAGTATAAGCCAAATGTGAGTGTCTGGATCATCAGCAGGGGTACGCAGTTTTAGGTCTTCAGATTCGCTGTTTTAGTCACTAATTATCACAGCAAGGGCTGTGCGATGATTCTGTTTCGGGCTTTTAGTCCTATTGAATGGTAATGATGTGATCAAATCCAATTAATTCAAAGAACAAAATTGACTAAGTAAATAGTTGCAAACCAGTGGAGCAGAGTTCATTACATTGAACATCAATTTAACTATTTTATATTCATATTGTGATGTACACATATTTGAAATATTTTTTTATTAGGAATGCAATAATGACTTTTTATTGATTTAATGTGATGATTACTGTTTGATTATTTGATTAATTTATTGTCTGTCAATTAGGACAAATGCAATTTTCAAGTTTGCAGATTCCAAAGTCAAGTCTTTAAATTGCTGATGACAATCGTTGAAAAACCTAAATTTTTAATTTCTAATTTTCTAATGATAGAAGAAAGAAATTCTGCAAATCCTCAAATGATTGGATTACTAATTACTAATGAATTACTTTAATAATTAATGAATTACTTTAAATAATTATAGGAAAATAATTAGGTCTGAAACATAAAAAACTGAGCAGAATGGGAAGAAATTACATTATGTCAAGCTAATGATATTTCTGCTACACATACGTATGTATGTGTAGCAGAAATATCTAATTAAGCTAGCATGCCAACCAGCTAGCCTCAGCCTGCCCTGTCCCGTAATACCACTTTGTACCTCAAGATACAATAGTTAGTCATCTTTCAGGCCTGAGAACATCCTACTCCCGCTAGAGTCAGCGAGCATTAGGACCAAATTTTATTAATAGTGTGATATTGATTTGAGCAAATCACCCAGCCCACTAATCAGCTGAATTAGTGAATTAGTGAAAAGTTTGTAAAACTTTTTATCAATGCACACGTAACAAAACAAGTCAGGGAAAAGAAAAGGATAATTGGTTGGGTTATTCATTTCTTAGGGGCGAAGTGTCCTTGGGCAAGAAACTGAACACTGAATTGCCTGGCGGCTGTTCCGCCAGTGTATGAATGTTAGTTTCTGTTTAGGCTCACTGTGTGAATATGTGTGTGAAAGGTGAATGCAGAAGTAGTGTAAAAGCGCTTTGAGTGTTCGAAAAGACTAGATAGGTGCTATACAAGTACATTTACATTTTAGTTACAGAATAACTAGGGTCGGTGAGCCCAAGTAGCATATCATGAAATGCTAACTTGCTGTATCAATTTTAAAGACTGATACCTCCGTAAAAAACAAAACTAAATGAAAAACAAAACTACTAATGAAGTAAATAAATTAAAGGAAAATAGTGGATATAGCTTATTGTGTGGGCCTGACAAACAGAAACGTATATACTACTACTAGTACTAACACTATTAATAATAATACTATAGATATTGTGACTCATGTCATTACAATTATTACATTACATTATATTTTTTAACCAGAGCTTTCTTACATTGGCATGTTACATGTTAGATACTTGTTCAGCTCATGTGTATTTACATGTCCCCTGTGGTTTAATTGTTTTTGACGCACCGACTCACAGATAAGCAGGTCGTAGATATACTTACATGCTAATATGTTAGCCGCTCATTAGATTTAATGCTCTTCCACTGATAAACATGACATTAGCTAGCTTTGTGGCAAATCTAATATAGCAACGGGCAGTGTCGGCTGCTGTAGGCGATGTTAGAGAATATTTTCTAGTGATAAACCAGGGAGAAATGATACGACAGTTCGCTAGAACTGCCTCACTGTTTCAGAAATAAACCGTGTACCCTCCACAACTCAAGTACTGTAAGATTAAACATACTTTTGTGACCGTGGGAACCAAGAGAGGACAGTGAAAAACGGGATGATAAGTAGGTGAGATCATGAATGTTCTCAGAAGAGGAGAAGGATATTTTTACTGTTATTTAAGTATTTCACATGATAAATAACCAAATCATCATGAACACAGTTACTCTCCATTGTTCAGTTGGCATACTTCAGTTGGCTGTAATTTCCCACCTTGTTTCCTGCACCTCTCACCCATGGAATGTTTTGGCTACAGGGCCAGCAATGAGAGCTGAACAGTCATGAGGATGTTTGGTGCATACATCACTTTTGTTTAGTTGTCCCCTCATGACTTAGTCAGTTTACATTTTCAGCATTTAGTGGTTGCTCTTACCCAGAGGGATTTGCATTGCGGTCAGCAGCAGGAAAAGCCAACACAGTAGGTAACTGGTAGTGAGGAGGTCACAGGTCAGCGCTACATCATTGTGATAATATGCATCTGACTACAGAAGACTCACGTAGGGTGGGGCAAAACGAAATCAGAGGAAAGATGGAAGAAAGATGAGACGTGAGAACTGATATGATTAATCTCCGCGAAACATTTCCCTAACTCCACTGGAGAGGTAGTTGAATTTGTTGCCTGTATGCCTTTTTCACAACACAAATAAAATTTGTGTTTTGCAATAAAACATTTCATTCTTTGATTTCTAAGTAAGTTTTTAGGGTTACTGTTGCTAATGGAGCAGCCGAGTAGCATATTGAAAACCTCTTCTGCATAAATGTATCCACTATGCTGAAGTATCTGAAGAGCAAAACACTTTACCACCACCACCAACCTCTCTGTAGAGTGGTGAAAGTGGAAAGGACATTTTTCCTTGCCGGTAATAGAGAATGGCACATTTAAAAGTATGTTTTACTCCACTACTGTCTCCATTTGAGAACCCTGACGAGTGCTAAGGTGTTTTAAGTTTTGCAGAAGCGGACTTTTCTGCCAAGCCTTACTAAAGCAGCAGTTAATGACTTCCAGACTGGTTTTGTTCAGTAAAACAAGTCAGAGTCACATGTAACATCTGTTGCAATGTTGCAGATTGCTAAATATTACATTCATTCAGTCAGGCTCATCAAAGCACCGCCTTCCCAGCTCATGTTAGCAAACTGTTCATTCACAGCATTTGCGTGCATTGGTGGTATGGATTCTTCCCACAGTTTTAACCCTGTGAACTCTGTCACCTTAGGATTTCCCCCTACGTTAGCTAACATGCAACGGTCCCATTTACCGTATATTTTATCTGTTTTTTCCCGCAATTCCTTTGAATTGATTTCAAGTCTTTGATGAGTAAAAGATCTAAATCCTAAACCGCATTTTTTTGCACCATTGAATCAGATGGAAATTTCATGCAGCCTTTTATCATTACTGGATCCACTTATCGATGTAATTCAGCCTGCAGTATTTGGAAATTCTGGGAACCTGACAAGAGTTTAAAAGTAAAGTTCTTTGGGTTTGAAGAAAGCTCTGCTGTGTAAAATATGTTTGTAATGATGGACCCAGCAGTGTGGGTTTGAAGGAGTTGTGCTGCTCTGTGTCAAACAGAGTTTCCCACTGAATTACAATCTACCTGGGTGGCAGCGACGGCCGAGGTAGTGGGGTGGGAGTGAGTGTGGAGGTGATCGGTGCTGGGGTTAGCGGGGTATATTTCTATTCCTGTGTAGCCTAGGTATTTTCATATTTAACCATTTTGATCAGGCTTCATTTATTCTCCAGCTTATTTTAATGTTTACTCACAAGCCTAGTTGAATCTGCTCCATTTCCCTTCAGTTCGCTTTTCCCCACACTCACACACCTCTGCTGCCAACACACCGGCTTGCCCTGCCTCTGCACTGGTGTGTTCACTGTTACTTTACCTGGTGGTCTGTGCTTATAAAATATCCACCGTGTCTGTGCCTTGTAACATAATGGATAACTCTCTGTGTTTCTCTTCAAAATACTAAAATTGGTCACCAAACATACCTCTGCTGTTGTTCATTTACATGGACGCCCCACCCAGTAATGTCTTTGTGTAGGAGACACTGATGTTAATATCAAGTACAGATCAGAGGAGAGCTTTCCGTCACAGCTAATTGAGCAGTGTAGATTGCTGCATTGATATTGTCCTCACCAGAAAAAGCAGCAGTATCAGAAGCAAAGACCGTATAACGTGATTTAAGTACAGCAAAACTTCTCAGTGAGTTGGTTGTAGTGAATTTCAATTGTTGCTAACAAAGCAACTGATTTTAACATTGTAGACCTCCATATACGTTTCTCCTGCCAACAGTAGGTCCTGGTTTGTTGTAACCATGACCAAGATCGTTCTCTTACTTTAACAAGTGGTTTTAATTGCCTTATCTTAACCAAATCTCCACATACGTAGAAGTGGCGGATCCTAAAAGGCTTAAATTAGACTTTTCATATGCATTTTGGACGACAGAAAATGCTTATTTGGGAAGTGTTGGATGTCAATGACAAACCAAACAGTTGGTTAGACTGCAGTGACAATGTGAGATTTCAAAACCACAATTCAAAAGTATATTTTTGCCGTCAACAGCAATCTGTCCATCCAGAGAAAAGGGAACTCCACATTTGAAGTCACATTTTTCATTCCCATCTCTTTGGCTTCTTTCATCATAAAGCAAGCTGTAAAGATGAAACACTGTGAGCAGTTTACTAGATAGAATCTGGACAGTCTGGGCTGTCAGTGTGCAAAGTTGCTTAATGCATTCCAAAGTCGGGTTTTTTCCCCCCACATAATTTCTGAGTTAGTCCATTTGGCTGATTCTAAAATGTTCGTCACATTATTTGTTCGATACACTATATCTGAACTTTGCTGTACTACATGGTGGATGCACTATATTTGTGTTACCGTGCTTGTTAATTTGCAGTGCTTTAATTTGTTACAGACGATGAGCGAGAGGCCGTTCATCCAGAAACTGTTTCGCCCCTTTTCACCTGAAGGCAACATGCACACGCTTGGAGACCTGCTGAAAGAGATGTACCCAGCTGCCATACCAAACGACGGTAAGTCCACAACCAGGAACAAGGACGTTTTTTTAAATAGTGAACAGCATAATCTTTTTTTAAATTTTTGCAGATCTTCTAATGTGATTGATGATGATAATAATAATAACAATAATGTCATTAAGAATAACACTAGAAAAATATCACTCACACACAAGTCTGAATGATGTCAAACATTTCCAGCAGATAAGAAGTACAGTAGCAGACATGTTTTTTTGCTTTCCTTATCAAATATATAGGTCCTGTCCTCTTCCACCAGAAGGAAGAGAAGAACAGAAGCACTGCTTCGCTTAGGTTTTTTTATTTTATTTACACAGCCACGCGAGGCATGTCAGAGATCCACACTCTCAGATAGTAAACCTACTGCGGGAGGACTAAAGGAGGGAAAATTGTGGCAGTTGCCACTAAGATGTGGGAGGAGGAGAGGAGGTGACGGGTAGATAGAGAGTGAGGAGGCATGAAGAGGGTAAGACAATATAAGCAAACTGCAGATGAAACTGATGTAAAGTCATAGTGCTCCAACAGGAAGAAATGAAGAGAGCTGGAGACGTAACAAGTAGATGGGGAAAGTTTAGTTGCTTTAATAAGTGATTGCTGAAGTCATTTCCAAGAGTAGGTCCACTTCAAGTCAAAACCAGAACCACAATCACATCTCTCTCCAGTTCAATCACAGACAACAAGCAGTGGGAGTTTTCGGTTGCGCAGAGAGATAAATCAATCTGCAGAAGCTCTGGAATTTATGATTCATGTCCAGGTTTTCTGCAGACACTCGAATACAACACAGTGTTATGTTATTATGTTGTTTATTAAAACAGCAAACAAAGCAAAACAAACAGACGCTGAAAGCTTATGTAGCCAACCTCGATGTAAATAAAAACTCATAAATGCAAACAGAATTAACTAAAGCAGATCAGTGCAGAGCAAATTACATTTACACTTACTCATTTGGCAGACGCTTTTATCCAAAGCGACTTACATTTGAGGAACAACTTACAAGTATCAACAGAGCATCAAATATAGATATACAACTGACAATACATACTAGTAAGAGCAGCAATAAATACTAGTAAGAGCTCATAGTACATCGCTAATAATGTTCATATTGTAAAATGCTTTAACATCTAACTAATCAACAGCACACAAGTCTTCTTAAACAGCACACAAGTCAAAAAATCCTTAAACACACAAAGTAACACTGTCAATATCAGTTCTCTGTCAGTATCAGCAAATTGCAAAATATTGGCAAACTGATGAATTGCTTTATCAGTACAAATACAATATACTATCCATGCCTTTACACAGTAGGCACGACCTTTTAATTACATATGACAGCAGGTTTGGCATATATGCACTCGTGGCATGCAGTTGAGCTGCAGCTGTGGCGGAGGTGTGGTGAAAATGAAAGAAGAGATGAGAGGAGAGAGAGAGAGGGGGCGAGCCGCAGTCTAAACAGGCAGTGTCTGCAGAGGGGGGAGAGAGGAAGTAGATAAGAAGACAATGGTGTGTTAGGACAGAGAACCCGCAGAGACTCACCTGCGCGGAGGAGACAGAACCATTAACACCCCCCCTCCTCTGTCCGTCCCATGTCTCTGCCTTCCATTCACTCTGATTTTGTCACCATCGCGGTTCTGACTGTTTACAACTCACACTTGCTTTTATATAATCCACTGATTCATTTGAATCTCAAAAAATCTCAAAAAACTGAATTAAAACTTTCGAAATACTACAAATCTCTAAGGGTGCTTTCACACCTGGATCGATATGTTTTGTTCCGGAACAGATCCGAAACAGAATACTTTGTTCCGAATCGATTTAATACGTCACTCGTGTTCACACCACACTGTTGTAAAGCGGTCCAAATCGCTCACCCTTCCAGGGCTTTCCTTACGC
>JAPMOB010251736.1:0-15034 GCA_029875015.1 Lepomis gibbosus
ATATATATATATATATATATATATATATATTTTTTTTTTAAATCCGTCATAACAAATTGTTTTCTTAAACTCCTCAGCAAAAAGATGTCTTCAAGTCGCAAGCATCATCTGAAGGTCAGTTTCCTTTTAAAATGTTTACAGCGTTTCATGAAGCAAAGCCAAACCGAGTAATAAAAGAAAAGAGGCTACTGAAACATTAATGTTCACAGCAACTGGCAAAAACCTCTTCACATACTTTTCAGTCATGAAAGAAAGAAATACCTTCTGCTGCTAACAGTTTTAATGTGCTCCGATATCTGACGCTTGTGTGTGGCTGCGGTCTGGCAGAGCTTGATGCTGTCCATCGCCAAAGGTTTGCTGGAGGATGAAGAGAGGGAGCGAGAGGAGGAGAGGGCGAGGTACATGGCTGAGAACTGTCCTCCTGTGTCCATGCCCAGGAGCATGCAGGAGCTGCAGGTGTGTCCTGTAACGCACAGTTCAGCATGACACAGGGTTCACGGTATAAGACATATTGTTATATAATAGTTTGTCTCTAACCAACATGTTTATAATAGAATCAAACCCACCTGAATGTAATATAAATGTTTGTAATTTAATTCTCTGTTATTTTATATACATAAAAAAAAACAACAGCCAGGAGAGCTGTGATCAGATGTAGTAATGAGACATGTTTTTTGGTCCAGAGTGATTCATTTCGGTGATGATGTTTGTGTTCAGGAGCTGTGCAGAGAGATCCACCACAAGATCGACGTGATCGATGAGGAGCGATACAACCTGGAGATGAAAGTCAATAAATGCGACAAGGAGGTAGATTTTATGATATTATTTAACAATTTAATCCAATTTCATCACTGTCTTTGGTGTTGTCAGTCTTTTGACGGCGCAAATGCCGGAGCTGCTAGGCCATCAGATAGAACAATAAATATATAAGTCCACAGAAAAAATGATGGATGCTTTTATTTTTATTAAGAAATGCTAAAGCTAAGTTCCAACCATAGACTGTATATAAGAAATGGACGTAGTCATGGTGATGTCAGCCGTTGGTTTGTGGACCGGTGTTTTGAAGCCTCGAGTTTGGCCGATAGGGCGCCGCCATGTCGAGTTTTTGCAACCAGGAAGTGCCCAGAAGTGACGATACGGCGGAGCTATCTGCCGTGTGCGGAGCTAGCTAGCTAGCTTAGCTAGGTGCAACTGTAACTCAGGTAAACTGTCAGTTTAACAGGCTGATAAGTTTGTCTAGAGAACAACAGTCTGAAAACTAAATGTTCTCACCAGAGAAAGTGAACAGCCGACCCCTAATAAGCTTTTTCAACGGCGCTGGTTAAATTTACACGGCGCCGAGGGTACGAGTCACTCTAGCCTGTCTGACAGGTCGCCATGGTAACGACTGTGATCAATCATAGATAATCCCATCCTGCTTTATCATCTATGTTCCTCTAAATGGGACCATAATTTACTAAATGAACATCATACTGTGTTGAATAAGACTTGAAACTAGCGACTGAGACCATAAACTCATCAGGAAAGTGTTTACTGGGGTAATTATTCAGCTGAGAAGTAGAAACATTTTCCCATTATTTCTAATGCAGCCGGTCTTCTTTTTGCAACCAGAAGAGTCGCCCCCTGCTGGATTTTCAATAGAATGCAAGTTTCAGGGACTTCCGTGTCAGCTTCATATTGTAGACCGGAAGCTTCCCACTTGGTTCTAACTTATCATTAATCATAACCATTCATGTGCAACAATGAATTTCAAAAGTTTGCTGTAGCATGTCAAACTTTTTTATTGTCCCGACCCCTCCAGGCTGTGATTGGTCGGTTCACGATAAGTGACACCGACTTTCACTTGATGTTGCCCAATACATATTAAGAATCTCACCAAAACACATTGGTGTCTAAAAACCGTATTGACAGTTGGAGCACTAAACGGCGAAATCAACTGAAATTCCTGTCTTGACGTAATCCCTACAAAACCTTCAGTCATCATAAACTCACACAAATTACTATTTCTTCATATTTTACAATCTGGTGGAGGTACCAGAGTTTCCAAAGATAGCGAGTATGTCATGTTGAATTTTGGTTAAATGATTCAAAAAACAATACGGCTCCACAGAAGTTGAACCATTTAGTTTTTAATTACTTTCTCTACTCCCAACCTCGGGACAAACAAGACATGTTTAACTCCAGTTTTTACTGCTACGACTGCTAAGAATCAAATAAAGGAATATTTTCCCTTCTGTCTATTTCACTGTGTAATTTATCAGCAAACCATAAGCTGAAAATTCATATGAAAACTTGGCCGGATCCCTTAATTTTTGGATCTAAAAGAATGATCATGGTCCAAAAAAGGCATTTAGTATTCAGTGTTGATTTATTTTTTTGCTAGGCTGTACTTGGTTTGTAAATATGAAGCTCCTGATGGCTTTCCATCAAACATACAGTGCTGAAGCTGTTTTTATTAAATCCAGACTTAATTCTCCAACTCTGCCTCTGTACCGTCTCAAGATTGACGACCTGAAGATCAAAGTTCAGGACCTGATGGGCAAGTTCAAGAAGCCCGTCCTGAGGAAAGTGCGTATGTCTGCTGACGCCATGCTGAAAGCTCTGCTGGGCTCCAAGCACACGGTCAACATGGAACTGAGGGCCAACCTGAAGCAGGTCAAGAAGGAGGTGAAAGAGGAGGTGAGGAACTGACTGACCTCGTTTTTATAAACCTGTTGGGAAGGAAGCAATTGTCTTCACCCGTCCAGTAGGATTTATACCTACGTCCGTTCCCTCCAACATCAGACCATCCCGATTAGACTAACTGTTTTAGAACCATCATAACCTGCAATAATTCGAGTAGAAAACCAAGGTTTTTTTATGTAAAATTCCTCTCAGTAAATCATTAGTTTTATACCTTAATATAAAACTTCTGATTTAAAGAGGAAGTTTTATGAAACCACCTGGTCGAGCTCTGATTGTTGGTCGTCTTGATGTTTCAGGATAAGGAACTCCGTGACGTCGGTGACTGGCGCAAAAACATTGAAGACAAATCTGGCATGGACGGGAGGAAGAAGATGTTTGAGGGCGAGGCTTAAATCAGTGTCTTATCTGCCAAAAACATATGCTTTCAACAAACCTGCAGTATTTTTAGTCCTTGTTTTTCTTTGCCTAGTTTAATCAGAAAAGTATTGAGTTACATTTTTTAAACTGCTTTGTGAGCTGTAGACAGAATAAACAAACTCTGTTTTGTCACGTGCAGTTGGATTTGTTGTAAAAACTGTATCAGAACACATTATTATAGAAAAATGTAATTGTCATCCCAGAGCTCAAGAGAGGAAAACATTTTTATTAATGCCTTTTTAAGTAATAACAGTCTGAAACGAAACTTCAGACATAAATCTCCTGATAGCATACATTTGCAGTGGTACATCGAGTACTGAAAATAAGTCAAAGTAAAAACTAAACCTACTCGAGTAAAAGCATAAAAGTACTCGGTCAATAAACTACTCAAAGTTCCTGTTCGTTTTAATATTGTTTAGTGTGTGCAAGCCAGAGAGCTTCCCAAGTCATTTTATGCAAGTCTAAGTCAAGTCTTTGGTCAAGAGTCCAAGTCAAAGTCTCAAGTTCCTTTTTGGAATAAAAAATATTTCATCCACTGTGCATGACATTAGAAATAGCTGCTCTGCAACGTGGTTAAAAAAAACATGTATATACGCACTACTTTTGGTGATGATTGAAAGTTGACATGACCATATTTGGACGAGAGGGTGGCGCTAGCTTGCTTTGTTAGCAAGGTGCATCTGTAATTCACATTTAAGGTGATATACTAATGGCTAGCGACAGGCTTAAAAGAAAACATAATTCCTGTAAAAATGAACAACTCCTAATAATCTTTTCCTACTGGTCAAATGTAGGCAGAGCTGTGGATACAATTCACCTCTCTCTAGGTCGCAATACGGTAGCTACTTGTCAATCACAAAATAGCCACGCCCTGCTTTATCATCTATTTTCCTCTAAACGGGACCATAATTTACTAAATGAACATCATGCTGTGTTGAAAAAGACATGAAACTAGCGACTGAGACCATAAACTCATTAAAAAAGTGTTTACTGTGGTAATAAATCAGCTGAGAAGCAGCCTCATTTTACCATAGACGTCTATACAATCAGACTTTTAGTGGAGTCGCCCCCTCCTGGCTGTTGTAAAAAATGCAGGTTTAAGGCACTTCTGCATTGGCTTCAATTTTATCTGTGAAGCTAACGTTAGCTAGCAGCAAAAAAGGACACTTGACAGTATCATTTAGGGGCCATCAGAAAACTTTGGAGGTCTGTCATTATTACCTGAATTATACAATAACTTTTCAATGTCATGTTGATTATTTTTGAGAATAGTTACTGAATAATGTTAGACAAACTACCAATTTAGCATCTCACTACGAATTTGGCAGCAGTGTGGTCACCATGGAGAAGGCTTTGCCGCCCTCCGATGCCACAAATGTAAAACTGCATGATGAGAATTCAAATTAACAAAAAAACATGCACTACTTTAAAAATATAATACTTTAAAAAACAATAGAATATATGTTTTAAATACCATCCCAGACTTTATAATGTGTCTGTACAGAAACTGTATGTATTGAAGATGAGGATTAATACGACAAAAATGAATGAAGCAGCATCTCTTTAGCTTTAGGGAATGTTAAAAATCAGTGAACATGATCCAACACAGAGCTGCAGACTGACTCTGGTCTGGTTTCTTACTTGTTGCTGTTTTATGACGTGCAAAGTCTCTAATGGTGTCAGACAGACTGACTGATGCATTAACGTCCCAGTAAGAGGTGTCATCTTCAACACATCGTTGATGGAGACCAAAGGTGCAATTTTATAGTGAGAAAGAAAGAAATATGACCGCAAATAATATCCCATAAAAACATTCGTCCCCTTAAAGGTAATCTCTTTAAGGTATTTATCTTCCTACTGTTGACTTTTAGCATTGAGCCATGAATCTCTTCTCCTGTTCACCCAGAAACAGAACAGAGGTAAGTGACCACATTTGAATTAATGTACTGTTTATTTTGCAGTTTAAATTGATTTGAACCTTTTATCTTAAATGTTTGTGGTGAACATGTTGCATTTACACATTTATAAATCTTGGCCAAATGGTTAATCGCTCTATGCTGGAGATTTAATCAGAAATAAGAATTTATTCATGTATTTATCAACAACCTGTGGACACTCATAAGTGGAGGCTGTCTGTCTATCCAAATATACATATATATAGATATATATGCTGATAATGAATGGTGATGAGAGATGCTGTACATTACTAAACACTTAAAATTTTAAATAATTTGCATTTATTTGCAAATTTTTTTATTTTAATTTGCAATTTAAATTTGCATTTTAAATAATTTTTTTACCTATTACATACTGCTTATAAATGCATTGGATATAGGTAGGTATTTTTTAAGCTTCTTCAAACTAACTTTATAGATTAATTTGATTTTGATATTGACTCGTGCAATTGAGTAATAGAAGCCATCTGTTTTGTCTTACAGTTTTCTTTTTGCATTACAGGTATTTCTCTGCTGAGTCTCTGGGCTGCAACAGCACAACGTGAGTTCACCTTCCTTTGGTTTTCCTTTTCATTAAAGGCACGATCCATAATCAAAATGTAAAGAAAAGGGGTGCTGCATTACTAAAATCTAGAAAATCGTCAACATGTCCTTTAAGATTAGTGATTTCGTTAAATGTTAATTAACATGTCATGTCTCGTTTATCAGTTTACTTTATTAGTATTTAACCTCGACCACCATTGTTTCTGAACCTGAGTGCATGAATATAAAAATGACAAAAGTGAATCATGTTTTATTAGGTTTGAACAAACAGGGAATTTGCGTTGGTTTAGTGCATAACAGTCACAATAAGCATGGTAAGATAAAACAAGTCAAAAATCATGAATGTAAATGAGAAATTTACAATAAAAATGTGTCAAACATATCCGTTTTCAAATTAAAAGAGCGGTAGAGTGTTTAAACTGCCTTGTGAGCTGTGGACAGAATAAACAAACTCCTGCTGAAGGAGCTGTTTCGTCAAGCTAACTTGGATTTGTTGTAAAAACTGTATAAGAACACAGATTATTAGAGAAAAAAGAGAAAACAAGTCAAAAATCATGAATATATATGACAACTTTACAATAAAAATGTGTCAAACATATCAGTTTTCAAATGAAAACAGATGTAGGGTGTTTAAAAACAAAAGTAGTTGGTCACAGTATGAAGAGCATTTACAATGCGCCAAAATGAAAACCCGAGATTTGCGTTAATGACTCGGAAAAAGAAGTGAAATACGCTTGTACACTGTAAGTGAACTTTATACTGCTATTTTTCGATTTGACAAATACGTTCATTAAAAACGTACTGAAAACAACTTTACAACTTTTTTTTCTTCCAAAAAAAGTATTGCTATGTTGTATATAAACAACATTTCCAGGAGGCAAGGTTGAATTAATGAATGAGGACAATCTGATAATGTTTCTGAATGTATCTAAACGATAAGGATTCAGCATCATCTTGAGAACAAACTGAATACGTTAGCTGGGTGAAATATCAGCTTTCAGATTCCATCCTCGGCAGCGTTGACTCTGAACACTACAGAGGGCGTCACAGTAATAAGCTGCACTGAAACGAGCAGCCGGCTCTGCAGCTTTTTGAAAAGCAGTTGAATAAAACATTCGATCTGATGGAAACAGTTTGATGTCAGTGAAAAGCTCTGAACTTTAACTAGAATATAAATTATATGCAGAGTAATTTTCTGTGAATTGATATCATTGTTTTAGCTAAACAAATCAAAACTTGCAGTGTGTTATTTAGTCTTTGCTTTATCTATCATCAATATAGAGACACATATTTGATCCAGCAGCCTGTCAGCGAGAGTTTTCCTCTCCTGTCAAATTCCTAAATGATCTCGGTCTCTCTCTCTCTCTACATATATTAACTGTTGATTACAAATGCCTCTGTGGTTTAATCACTTTCCTGAATTCTGTCCGTCACAAACTCGATGGCACAAGATAATACAGATAACAATCTTAAAGGGCGGGTTATTTATAATGAGGGGAGTCTAGGAAGGGTGCAGATGACACTGTACTGTATTTCATGACCTTGCCAGCTCATTGGTTTGACCAGTAATCCACTTCCATAAAGAGAAAGTGGAGGATTTAGAAGGCTATCAGAGATTGCAATATATACCTTCTTAACACTTCGTCTGCCTGAGACTCGGTCTGTGTCTCTGGGACTCTAACAAGCTGACAGCTCTTCTCGGTTGAAGTAAGAACTCTGGATGTTGTTGTGTTTGCATGACCGCAGTTGTAAATACTTCATATTGGGATGATAAGTGTATTTTTTGTTTGTTCAAATTAAGTTTTGTTTAGAGGGAAGTTTGTAGAAAAAGGTTGAAGTCTTTGGTGAATATTCTGCATTTGCTCACACGGTTTAGAGACTCTGTAGAGCGTGACTGGCTGATCTTGGCGTTCGACCAAGTTTTATATCAGTCTGTTTGATCAGGTCGTAGCTTGTTGCTAAAGCGTTTTACTTTAAGGTTGATGTTTAATTGGTTTACTTTAATATACTTTTAGTGTTACATAAGGTGAAACTGTAGAGAAAAGGTGGTTTCTATCCCGCTTCTTTCAAGATTACAACTCGTATTCTTGCGTCCTGAGTGTCTTTTCTGTATTGTTAAGGTTAAAGGAGTCATTTTTTGAAGCGTTTTAAGGAACAGTTTGAACATGTGCTCGGTCTCGCAGCGGTGGCAAACCGATGATGTACGGCCTGGTGATGTGGCACGCTGAAAGGCAACACCACTACAAGGCATGAACTTGAAAGTCGATCCGTCAGTGTTTATCCTCCTGTCAGCACCGAGGGGTTCGGAGGAAAACCTGGTCTAATCTGCTACGGCTGCCAGCTTCAGTCGACGTCTTCACTTTAATCCCCACTCACCAAATTTAGCCCGTTTTTATTCACAGGCATTCAAATGTTTGAGCTTTATTTTGTCGAACATTTTGTTTGGCTCTTCTGCTCTCTTTTGGTTTCAGTTTTCTTTTAAATTATTTTTTCTCTTTAAAGTAGATCTTCAGGTTATATGGAAATTTATACACATAAATGAATTTGTTTTCGCTGTATCTTTCAGAGAATCGGTGACACTTAATAATTAAACTTTTCAGTCTTTGGTGGGAAACCTGGCTTCCATCTTAGTGTTTGTCTTCACTTTACACTCCAGTTTAATCCCCAGTCACCAAATGTAAAGTGTTTAAGCAGGCGTAAAGCTTTATTTTAATGTCTGCTGAAGTAGAGAAGCAGTTAAGACAGATTTTGTTTTGGTTTTTGGCCTCTACATTCGTACTTTCACGCCCTGAACGACACGTCTTTTTTTTCTCTTCACGGTTTTAAAATGCTGTTGTGCATTCTTGTCTGTATTTTGCTCAGTGTGAAGCACATGAACTCTGCGTGCATGTGAGGTCAGCCCAACAGCGAGTTATTTTTGCGATATGCTCTAACGTCCATCTGAGGGATGTTCTGTGGTGTTGGATTACTGCGAATCCTTCCACCCTCCCTCCAGAGACAATCCTACCCGTAACACTCACACACAGACACTTACTTAAGACAAAAATCAGGGCCCAAATTTAACCCTGCAGATATTATTCCATCCCCAAAGCACCTTGTTGTTATGCTCTCCGAGTTTTGAGTGTCCTAAAATACATTGTCAGCCTTGGAGATACCCCTCTTGGTTTACAGATGATGGCCATTTGTCCCTGGGACAGTTATGTGTTTTGGGATGCCTGCAGTGGTTGTCGGACGTCTTTTCTTTCAAGACGAGCCTGCTGTCATTTTTTCCCCCTCTCCATAATGAAAATGTTAGGGACAGCTGTGGCTCCAGGAATAGAGTCTTAATCCGCTGCTCCATCACAGCTCCTAAACAAACAGCGACTATCTGGCCTCCGAGTACCTCTGGAAGTGGCCTCAACGTCCTCCAGCCTGGTACTGAAGGGATCACTTTACCAAGTCTAGTGGCCTCTATTCATGCAGATAGCAGTGGTGGAAAGTACATTTACTCAAGTGCTGTATTTAAAGTACAATTTTGATTGTCAGTTAGCTGAACTTTATAAGTACAAGGTAGGTTTAATGGACACGTCACAACAGGGCTGTAAATTTAAATCTTTCTCACTCCCTTCTGCTACGTAGCAGACAATAAACAGTATACAGAAACACAGAATGGAAGCAAACTATATTCCATGGTGCTGTGCTGAGGATGATTTTGAGTAAGAGTTTAAAAGTGTCTTGGCGGGAAAAGCTTTATACTTCTGCCCCACTTCGTCTCAGAGCCTATTATTGTACGTCCGCTCCAGTTACTAGTTGCTTTCCAGATTTTACGTCAAAAACACACGCTACATTTATAAGAAACATCTTAATCACTTGTTCCCAACATTTTTGTCTTGTGACCTCTTACAAGAACGCAGTGTGTAGTTGTGGCTCCTTGTCACATTTCAGATGTCTACGAGTCAAAGAGACATTTTTCCCTCTAAACCTTTAACATGCTTTCATTTCAGTAACTGTTTCAGGCCTAAATAAGCCAGATTATTCAATATTTCACAATAAACAAAGATGAGAAAATTAAAAATAACATACATTTGTGTCTCAGAACTTCTATGCATTAATCTCATGTCTTGAGACCCTGTGGAAAGGCCCAACCCCTATGTTGGGAACCACTGGACTAAACTAGCTAACTCTACACAAAGTAGTTAAAACTAGTTAACTTTATATATAAGGTGAATATCATATGAATCATTTTGCATATTTTTCGGAAGGTTGACCTGCTTTGTTGTTAATGTTGGAGGACTTGTGCATGGAAATTTATCAAAAATCTAAACTTTCTCTCAAAGTATAACCATTGTGCAGTGATTATTGCTGTGTTAGTATTGCAGCTCATTTATCTTCCACACTGTAAACATTACACTCATCTGTTGATGCATGTGTAACAGTGATGTAGATAAAAGTCTAATCTTATCTCTGAGGGATCAAAAAGCACAAAGATATTTCATAAATCTTTTTGTTACTAAAACCTATTAAATAGTGGCAGCTGATGGACCCAGTGGTGGAAGCAGTACTCAGACTTCACTTAAGTAGAAGGAGCAATACCACAGTGACAAAATACTCAGATACAAGTGAAAAAAGTCCTGCATTCAAAATCTTACCTAAATACAAAAGCATTAGCAGCAAATTCTACTTAACGTACCATTCAAAGTATCATTCCACCACTGGACAGAACTTGTGTGTAAATGAGACACAGTACGGTTTTCTACTAGTTTCAGTACAATTGTTTTGTGGTGATGCAGCGCAGACAAAACCAAAGTCTCCTGAATGGTTAGAAAATAATCCAAAAACATATATAACACTTTGGAGAATAGAGAGCATTAATGCCAAATAATGATTATTAAAGGTTCAGTGTGTAAGATTTAGTGACATCTAGTGGCCAGGGTTGTGAATTGCAACCATCTATCCAGTCTACCACTGCCCCCAAAGGACAGCTACTTTGGCTGACAACAGCACAAAAGGTGTCTCTTCTGAGACAGTAGAGAGTGGCCAGTCAAGTTCATTAGATATATTTATTAAGAAATTATGTTTATTTAATTATTCAGCAAAACCGGGTTAATGTGTCTTAGCCACTGACAGATAATATGGTAAATGTAAGCCAAGGGGGTGAAACACTGTCACTGTTTCTGCACCACAGTCCATTATAAACCACATATTAAATAAAGTTTATACAAACATTCACAAGGGAAACACACTAATTCTCTCTGTGATTATGGATCATCGCCAAACTGCCCGCCAACAATAATATCTGGCCCGCTGCCAGATTATGGTGCTTTGATAGCAGAAAAAAATATAAATACTTTGATAGCAGTGTTGAAATAGATCTCAGTCATGGCATCAACAGGTACTCACATAATCACTTCCTCTTTAGGTTTTGACTACAAAATAAAAGCGTGAAAAGCTTGTTTACTGTAATTCAGCATTTGGTGTTGAACTGAGCTTTTACTTTGAAAAATTCTGAACGACATTAGAAGAGTCTGTAGCTGCTTGACACACCTCTGAAAGAGCCGTCAGAGAACGTGATTCCCCTAAATGTCCGCTGCCTGGAGATACTGGGGAAATGCAAACGCGTCCGTACGTTGATGGATACGGATCAAACACCGAAACAAAAACAGTGCAGCACATGCCGTGATCTGAGAAACATTCGCTGCAGAATCCATTTGTTGAAGAGAGAAAATAAAGTTATCTCAAGGTGCAATTGAATCCTCAACCCATGGGTTTTGAGTCCTGCACCTTACCAACTGAGCTATCTGAACATCATTTCAATGCAAGTCAATATTATGGCTCACCATAATGGTTGAAAATATTGCTCAGATGTAAAACTTATTTGCAGACCCCTGGAGTACATTATTATTACTACTTCTTCTTCTTCTAACGTACATATTCAACATTGCAGGACTGTCTGAATTCTACCAGAAGTAGAACAAGAAGAACGTAGTGATGAAACACACGCTCTGTAGCGCTGTTTGTCTGTATTCAGCTACTGTAGAAACATGGCGATGCAAAATGGTGGCGTTCATTGAAGGGCGTGCCCGCGGTTATGGAGTTATAAATGGTTATGTAAGGTCTTTACACACCACCGAAAACATAGTTATTGATCCTATATTGCATTTCTGCCAATAGATCCTTAGAAATATTACACACTGAACAGTCAATGGAGTAAAATACTGTATCTAACAGCAGGGCACTTGCTTTTAGCATGACACATTTAGCAAGTTACTGTGCTAAATGTAAGCATGAAAACTTTCCGAGAAGCTGAAATTAACATTTAGCATATTAGCATGTGAGTAAGTAAACTTTATTTATATAGTCAAAAAGTGCTTTACAACATTACCTATAGAACCAAAAAGCAAATGAAGAAAATAAAAGATAAAATTACAACCTGAAGAAGGGAGCTACATAACAGTAAAATAAAAACACATAGTAAATGCTCAATTTATATACAAGACACATCTTAAAAGCAAAGTAAGGGGTAAAATAATTAACAATAAATGCACGGTCAATAATAGCAAACACAGATAAATACATAAAATGCAGATCCTGGTGCACATAGGTTACCGAACGCCTGTCTGAACACGTGTGTCCACAGAATCCACATAGTAGTTCAGCAATGCAGTATAATAGTGTGTTACAGTAGTCGATGCAAGATGAAATGAACATGTGCACTATTATGTTCAGCTGTTGACACTACAGATCTCAGTTTACTAGTATTTATTACTTATTTGGAAAAAGATAAGACCTGTTTAGCTGCCTAACTTGGCTGTCAAATGGTGCAGATTGTTAAAAATATTACCCCTAGATTCCACAGGTGTTAGCATTATGTTAGCTTTAGAATCAAAGTACAGCTGAGGCTGACGTTATGTACCAGGGGTCGGCAAATAAGTCAGGCATTGGGTCAAATAACATGACGGGCCAGAACATCGTCAATTCATTATTTATGTTCCAACAGTTTCTCTGTGTGTGGTTAGGTTAGATGGTAGTGCAGAGGACTCCTGTGTGGAGGGTTGTGAGTTTAATTCTCACTTGCCTTTTTCTTCCTTTTTCAACAAATTGATTGTGAAGAGATCGTATTACATATCACAATTAAGCATATGCAGGAGTGTGTACATGCCAACTATTGGTCCACATCAACCTCTGGACGCTTATTGTCGTGTCCCCAGTATCTCCAGGCAGAGCGAATTCCGGATTTTCGCATTCAGGGGAATCTCACGTTTTCTGACAGCTTTTTCAGAGGTGTGTAAGCAAGCCAGAGGCTTCTGAATTTCCTTCAGAGCTATTGCAACTTTTAGCGCCTAACATTTAACATTTAGCTTTTATATGAAGTTAAGTCTTTGAGCTAGAGTCCAAGTCAAGTCTCAAGTCTCTCATGGTTAGAATAAATGTTGTATCACCTGCTGAGTTCAATCTAGATGCTTATAAAACTGCATAGCTATAAGGAACTCTGTAACTGTAGCCTGTTTTTCACTTACGGAGCACAACCGTGTAATGTGCAATGCAATTAATGACAGCTTGTTTACTACCGTCAACACCAACAGCAGGCTCTCAAACCAGTGTTACTTTAACTAAATAAAGCTGTAACATTACAAGATAAATAAATCTGTAACCTATTTTTCACTTGCAAAGCAAAACTATATAGTCTAATGTACATTGTCTCTACAACTTATCACAGCTTATAAACTACTGTAACTCAACACACCTCCAGACTCTCAAACCAGTGTAACGTTATAGCCTAACTAAATAAAACTGTAACATTACATGATCAACAATAAACCTGCAGCCTGCTTGCAGCCAGCGTGATTAATGTGATGGCAGACAGCGGGGCGGAAATGATTACGTTAATCGACCACCACTATTTTGGCAAGCAAACAAACGCTCATTCATCTTTTCATAACACAGAGCAGAGCTAAACATGTTTACTAACCTAAGGTTACTAAACTATTCTGCATTCAGCGCTTCTTTAGTTTGGGTCTTGTTGTATGAAGTTTTAAAGCCAAAGTTTATGATGAATGGCTCTGCAGCTGCCGGTATTTGTTGTCCTGTCTACTGTGCGGCCGTGCGTAGCTGATACTACGTGTTACGTAGGCAGGTTATACAGAGGGAGGGAATAACAGCAAGCTCATCAGATGTTTCCTAAAGTCTCAAGTCAAGTCCGACTCTCAAACTCAAGTCCCCATCTCTGTTAGCATTATCCCCCAAGTTCAGGTTAAAAGGAATTCACCATCATTTTTAGTTATCCTATCATGAAGTGAAACGTTGGACAAGTATAAACTTTGACCTGTTGGTGGCGCTGAAAGAACAGTCAGAGGATAACCAAAGTCATTATGAGTTATCCTCTGTCCCTCGTAAATGTCTGAATCAAATGTAACGGCGATCCATTTAATAGTTGTCGAGGTATGTCACTGCACCAGAGCGTTGGATCACCACAGAGCCATGCTGCTAAAAATAGCGGTGTGGTGCTTTAAAGTATTAACACGGCCTCGGTTACAAAGTCCAGTGCCATGAAATTTCCTGGAATTAAACATGATGTCTTAAGATAGAATTAACGAGAGCCAAACATGAAATGTGAGACAGGTGAGTATCTAAAGCAGGAAACATGAAGCAGTTACACATAGAAACAAAACATTTCAAAGTAAAGATTTGGTGAGTTTACCTTTGCTTTACCTCTGAATGGAGGGATGCTTGGAGGAGTGGTGGAACATTTGCACCGTTTGAACGTCACAAACAAACACTTTCCAGATATTTTTACCACAGCTGTCAGAAGAAAAGCTGCATAACTTTTATTGTTTGTATTATTCTATTTATTAAATTGTTTTTGCTCCACCAAAGTGAGAGAATAATCACTTCAGACCAACAGAAAGTAGCATATTAATCTGTTTATGTGAATTGATGCCTTGGGGTTAAACTTCATAAATGCACAAAAGAAGATAAACAGACGTGTTAAAACCCAGAAAGACATTTGTGTTTCTTCACAAAGCTCAATTTTATTTCTGTCTTCTATGTTTTGTTTTCATCAGATAACATCAGGATCCCGCAGCAAAGATGGCCACTGAGTGAGTGAACAATTTGAATTAATCACTGTCAATATGCTGTTTTAATTGTTCTGATGTTAGATAGCAGGATGTTTTCTTGTTAACAGATTTCAACATTTCTTGGGATTTTAAGCCAATGGGCAGAGGAAGAAGTGATCTTTAGTGCAGATTAGAGCCAGAATGATACAGATTTTGATATTTAAAGAATTTGAAAACCTGATGTTCCAATATATCGGCCTCTATTTCTTTTTTCTGGCTTCTTTTCAGAAACACATTTCAACAAACATTTTTATTGATTGGAACAGGCACCTTTTTCCATAAAAAACGCCTAAAATTACATACCCAAAATGAATCAGGAATAACTCCTCAACCATTTGG
>JAPMOB010251738.1:0-35452 GCA_029875015.1 Lepomis gibbosus
TACCTCTATTGTGTCATATAGACAGGTGTTTCTATTATTTTATCCATCTCATTTATATCAGTGAAGGCAGGCAGAAACACCTCTCTGTATAATGCAATACAGTTCAACAGTAACACAAACCACTTTCTCCAAGGTGACCACATAGTTGAATTAAATCAACACCTCTTTACAACAGTTTGAATGATAGCGATTATAACCTTCATGAAGGCGTTATGTATTGCATGGCTGCTGTGTGTTTTAGCTAAGTGGACCTAATAAATTGGAAATGGAGTGTAAGTTTTCCATTTACATCTTAGTTTTGCATGTTGCATAGACTATTTCTTTATCTTATGATTTCTAAGTTCACTTTTAAGATTTAAGAGCGATATATTTTATAAGTGGATAATTTAACAATTCCCAGAGAACTGTGTGACACAAACCTCTATTATCCCTGGACGGAGTGTCATTCTTAGTAGGTGCTATGGTCCGACGGTTCTGCAAGAAAAAACAAAAGCTACAAAAAGATATTCTAGGACAACAGGATAACCCCCCCAGTTTTTAACCTCTTCCGTCTGCCCTGTTATGTAGAGATACATAAATAGACGAAGCTTGAGAATCAGATTAGTGCTGAATACAGAGGGCTCCTTCATTAACACTAATGTTTGCAATGACACTGCCAATGCACACATCTTAACATATCTATAAAAATAAATGAAACTAGACCATGTTCAAATCACAAAGGGTTGTGAGATTATGGAGCTACACAATCAAAAAATACTAAAATAATTTCAGTAATTCCAGTAGAGTGACATTCCTGGCCAGTATTGTTCCAGTAAAGTAAATTACCTCACAGTTTTCACTTCAGATGTTTTATATGTTGAAAAAAAAATAAAAATAAATTATAAATCAGGTTAAATCACAACTGCAATATTTATAATGTTCATGTGACAACATGGAGCAGCCCTAATCTACTGTACCATACACACTGTACTTAACGGGACCAATTAGTTGGTTACCTAGAAGGATTCAGGATCTATATTAAGGTGCAGTAAACTGCAGCTACAGAACTATCTGAGCAAGTCCGAGCACTTTAGATACACTGACTCTGGCTACAATGTGAATGAATGATGTAAAAAGGAGGGAGAGAATCAAAAGAAAGAAAAGAAAACTGCTGTGTTGCAGTTATTTCAGACAGGGTGGCATACCGATACCCACCTTTGCAATTTTATTGACTTTCACACATGTGGGGGTTGGTGGGGGTGGAGTCTCCGGACTAGGGGCAATTTCCTCGTCCGGAGCCACATCTGGGTTAAGTGCAAATATACTCTCCAAGTCGATCTGTCCGGAAATAAAGGACTATTAATATCAAGTTATTACATGTAATTCTAGAAACACTGAGCATGTTAAAGTGCACAAAGGCCATTTTTGAAAAAGGATATGATAACTGTCAAAGAAGCTGAAGTACATCCACCAGACTTGCAGTATGCGGTACAACATAGAAAAATGGAGTAAACATTTTTTATAGGTGCTGCAAGTCATTTCTATGACACAGTACAGCTCAGTTTTGATTTGGGAATTTAAACGAGTCTCCCCATAAGCAAACAACCAGAGAGACAGACAGGTTAGGACTTGGGTTACAATCTTAAGACTTTAATGTTGATTTGACAAAGGGAAACAAAATTACACCTGTATCTTTTAATCATCAATAATCAACTGTTAAAAAGCATGCAAAATAAATCGTAAGCATTTAACCCTTCCTAATTAAGAGCAGTGAGCAGCCATTGCGCAGCGCCTGGGGAATAGCTCAGGGGTACCTTCAGTGATCTGTTCTGGACTCAAACTGGCAACACTCTGGTTCTGCACTGACTGAGCTACTGCCGCCCTCAAGTGTGGCCTCAGGCCACATCACAGTGCCATAATGTGCAAATGTAATAACTGTATATCAGCAACATTGAATATTAGCCATCTGCTAACCAGAAAGACTGAGAGGGGGCATACTGTACGACCAGAGTTACAGGATGTGATAGCTCATGCATATCAATGTGCAGAGGGTGAAGTGGAATTACATGAAGGCCGGTTGTCTAATCATCACAGCTCCTGAATGTCTTTAGATGCATTATTCATTGCTGTGTAAAATAAAAGCATGTGCTGGTGCTGCAGTTGCTTTTAGGGATAATAAATAGTGGTTTACCTCTTTCCCTTTTGTGTCTCCATTTTCTATCCACTCCACTGTGACACTCTCATTGTCCTCATTCAGTGATGTCACCATTGCCTGGTGTATACGTCCTGTGAAAGTATCAAAGACAGGGAAAACACAAACATCAGGTAGGCAGAATAATACTAAAAAGTGAAGGCAGTGCAGGCCCAAACTCTTTTGGGGCCCTTGAAAGTTCAGTAACAATATTTTAATTTAATTGCAGAGTAAAAAAGTAGAGTGATAAATGGCCCTGTATGTGCTATTCGGTTTTAGTAATGAAAAAAGATATAAATTGGGTAATTAAATATATATAAATACAAATGTACTTTTATTTCCTCTCTTCTTCTCAGACTCACTCTCACACACACACACACACACTACCATAAAATGGATTTCACTAACACCTTAGCTTGTGCATTAGTGTGGTAACGTATTTAGTAGGGTAAATTATAAAAGGCTTAGCCTTATCCTGCTAAATCAGAATAGTTTTTTTATTTGGTAATGCAGCAAGGTTGGAAAAACCTGAAAAGCCACCCTGATTTGCTGCGGTCATATTTTCAAGCTGCAGTATTGCTGTCACTCAAGGGCCTGTGTTGCATTATCTTCTTACATTTTAACCGTCCTGTTATTTTGTGTAAGACTACATTAATCTAACTGTTTATCAGCTTAATCATTCTACAATGATTTGTGTATTAATTATCATTCTACACATTTCTATTGTCCAAATTAATGAGTCAGTGCAAACTGTAATTCAAAACTAAAAAAAAAAAGAATTGACACCATTTTACACTTACAAAGTATTTGCCCACATGTAATGAAAGTAGTGGACCACAGCCCACTGCTTTGACAGTTTAATGCAAGTATCTTATATCATATGACCATAAACACTTCACTAAAAAAGATGAAAACAGCTTTTTACACACTAGTGCTGAAGAAATTAAGCAAAATATTATCCAAAGCCAAGTACAATATCCAAATCGCAGGACCTGCAATCTCTGATAAAAAGATCACATTTGTCACAACATACCTTTGTAAATAAAGCACTGTGATGCTACAGACATGCCCAGACTTTCAAATCATATTCTCCAGACAGGGAACATGCTTGTTTGGGAAAGACGGTAGCAAAAATCACATCGTCATTTTTATATTGTTCCAGTGAAAATGAAATGCAAAAATTACAATTCCCACTAAAATCTTGACTCATATAACAATATGATTTTGTTTTTGCATTTTGTTCAGCCATAGTACACAGCACAGTGTTAAATAACAACCTAGTAAACTAAACCTTGTCTGTACTCACATTAATACTAACCAACAGAGCATCAACACCTCAAACATCAGGAGGCAAGTGGGTCCTTTAAGTTTCAAATGACTGCAAGGCAATAGGACTGAGGCTAATCTTAGTAAGATCTGTGGTTTGATAATGACCCGTTGGGAGAGAATCACCGATAATAGAGACAAGGACAGCTGCTGCTGCTAGCCTGAATGCTTCTCTCCGCCTCTCTGTCTGCAGCGCAATAATACCAGTTTTTAAGAGCCTGCTCAGCCCTCCCATCTTTGTCTAGGTGGACCTGACAGTATCCTGTAAAATCCCCAGCACAATCCAGGGAAACACCATGTTCATGTATCCATTATTCAGAGACACACAGGAAGCTGGCGAGCAAAGATGCTTTTAGTGTTCTCAACTGCTGAACATTTCACTGATTTGCCGTACAATGGTTTTCTTTCAGAAAAACACAGGAAAAAAAGAGTGAATCTAATGTCTTAAAATAGGGAGAGTTGGGAAGAAAGCCTTGGTGCACTCTTATGATCAGGAACTCTGACATAAGTGGGTAGACATATACGATACAAACAATACATTATCTATACTTTGTAAATCAACTGCAGTTTTGATAAGCATACATTTAATTAATAAAACACACTGAATTAAAAGCAGCCTCCTTTGGGGTGGCCAAACATATATTGTGCTGTCTTTCTGTAGCATCATATGACACTGATTAATAGACAATACTGTTATATGATACATTCTCTAGTATAAAAGAGTGACATGGTGTTAATTAAAATTGCTATGCATGTAAATGGAGCAATAATGTGATCATTTGCATACATAAACCCTACTGTGATACCACAGCCATACAAACTTAAGAAACAATAATAATAATGATGAAGAATGATACCTTACCCAGCCCTACCCTCCATCCCTCCATCAGAAATGACCTGTGGTCCTCATGAACCTCTTTGGTATTGGTTGAGCCAGTGCTCAAACCCAGAGCTCATATTCACAGAGACAAATGTCTGACTAAACAAGTTTAATTGAAAAGTAAGGTAGAGTAAATATTTATTTAGGCCATGTAAAAATAAGCCGCAATGTTACAATATGGATGATTAAAGCTTATTAGGACAGCTTCATCAGAGCTACATAAAATTCTTCTCCATTCACACTAAAATTGTGCGGGACTCATGCAGCCTTTCATGCCTGTCTTCTTAAACCAGCATTACCAAGTTAAAAGCTACAGAAAAGGTTCAGTTTACATCAACACTATTCTCAACACTTGAAAGAAACTTCAAACACATGGGTGATATTAAAAAGGTGTTGGGGCACCAAAACAGCTTCAATGCGCCTTGGCATAAATTTTTGGCATAAGTCTTTTCCTCCAAAAGACATTCCCATATTTGGTGTTGGCGGTGGACAGCCCGGTCAAAAATTTCCTATAAGTGTTCAATAGGAGGGAGATTTGGTGACTGCGAAGGCCCCCTTTACCTTGTCAACTGTCTGATTGTGCCTGCAACCCTCAACCACACAAAAAAACAAAGCAAACAAACAAACAAACAGGGCAACAGTTATGGCAGTGGAAACAACAGACACACAGTTGGTTTCACATCTCTACTTAAGGGGGGTGCTGAGAATACACCATGCTGCAAAAGTGACTGCAGCAGGGGATTTAGAGAGTCAGGCAAGGCCGTCCAAATCACGGCTGCTTCCTGCTTATAGATTTTTGCTGGTAATAAAATAATACAAAAAATGTGACTGGCATCAGCCAATGTCAGTGGTCAAGTTTTAGACCACAGCTTTCCCCTAGGTTCATATAGACGTATTCAACGGCATGCTGAAGAAGTAACGGCAGTTCAACAACTTCCTCCAAACCACTTACAGGTAATTTTGTTAAATATATACAATTTAAAGCACTTTCATAACTTATCGCACTTGAATTACCAGTAACAGTAAACCAGCCTGAAATAAATAAATATTACATTAAGTGATCTGTTTCTTCCCAACTCCGCTGACTTGATTAGATGTTTGTTGTGTCAACCAGCACACATCAGCGTCCTTGCTGTATGTTGACAGCACTTCATCTCTACTGTTAAACAGAAAACAGTGTGTCTTGGGACATAATGACACTGATAGTGAGTGTGAATGCCAGCACAGACAGACATCCTGGCAGATGTTAAACCAAAAAACGCCAACAAAAAAACATAATATGTGGCCAAAATAATGACAAATTCATAATTTAACAGTAGGAGCAATCCCCCATGAAAAGGCAGTCTAAGGTCACTGCTTGTAAAAATGTATAGTTAACAATGTCGCAGATAATTGGAGAACGGAGGCCACAGCAACACCATACAGAACAATAGGCATGTGGGGGGCCCATCTCACCTATTGCAGCCATAGACCAAGAGACACAAAAGCTAGCTCTGCACCATCACCAAGACAACTTTCTCCCTCCACAGTGCAAGCTCAAGTGAAAAAAAATATAGCTATATATACACACACAGTAGGTAATATATGAATATAATTACTTTTTTAAAAGCAAATAGTTAGTGTTTGTAATTGATAAGTGACATAAATTATTAACCAATGATCAAATTGGATTACCTTTCTGTCAAATGACTAATGATTTCATCATTAATCATTCATTGTTTGCTTAGTTCCTCGTGAGCAAAAAGCACTCAGATAGGTTCAAGGGTACAGCATCTGTCCTGTGGCAGACACTTCCTGATGAAGGGAATATTAAGTCTGCCTTCCTCTTCTTCACATACACGCAGTCTATTCATAAACCTAACTACATCTTAGCTACATGTGCTGAAATACCCAAACACTTTACATGCTTGTTGATATGCTGATTTCTTGTATCTGAATGGCACTATGTCCCACTTTCATACTAAAATCTGGCTGGATGGATATGCTGACACCTCCTAGTAGTTGAAGGGGTTTAAGAGGGGGTGCTTCAAGCTCTGTTAAGCCTGAGGAACAAACAAAGCCTTAGAAGCATCAGTTTCAGTGATGAAATTGTGTCAATGTGCTGCTTATCAAAAAAAAATGCTAAGAAGCTGATAGGTGGACTGTGTAGGGCCAAATGATACGCACAAAAATTATTTTCATATTTTGACATAATTTTGACATTGTGATAAGTCATCATTTTAATGAGAATGATAATTTTTGCATTTCATTTTCACTGGGGAAAAACAAATTAAAATGATGATGAATTGATGTTTGATCTGTACCAAACAAAGAATTTCCCATATGTCTTGAGAATATGATTTTGCAGGCTGGGGCATCTCTGAAGCTCCACAATGCTTCATTTTCATTAATAAGTTGTGACACATTTGACCTTTATCAAAAAGCAGGTTCTGAGATTTGCAGATATTTGCATACCTGCTCATATTGCAATTCCAGTAATATTTTGATTAATTGTTCAGCCTTAGGCCTCTGTTTCTCTAAAAATTTAAAAGACACTACTATATTTTCTACAAAAGTGAATGCCTGATAACAACAGACAATAGGTGCCCATAATTTAAATGGAAATCTATTATTGCATCAAAAAAAACCAGCATAATAACCTTAGAACAATAACTTCAGGTCATCTACTAAATAAGAATAGGTCTCATCAGAAGTGCCTGGGAAAGGGAAAAAAATACAGAGGGAGCGAGAGAGTGTCCTGGCAGAATCGAGGGAGCTGGCTGCAACAGATGGGGTGGTGGCTAATGGCCTGAATCTGAACCAGCCTCGCCACCAACCCCCTAGAGAGAGGGCAATCCCTACTCTGGATGCAACACCAACCAGCAGGGAAATGGACAGACAGAACTGCTCCCCCCTCTAGGCCTGCCAAGAGTTTCTTTCACACCTCACCCCTTCTTGTTCGGAGGCTACTGAGGACAATATAATCAAATGCCTCAGGGATGACTGTGTTTAAGACATCAGTAACAACCAATACAACTGTTAAAAACACACCCTTGCCACTAGCTGTGAACAACTTATTTTCTATAAAGTCCTTTGCACAGTCTCAATGGGTGTAACCAGCAGGAATGGCACAAACTTTTGTCATATTTGGCTGCCTGGTCCTGAAGCAGTGCTCTACAGCTACACAGGGCAGGCAGAATAAAGCTGATATTCACATAGAGAAGGTTCATACAAGACACAAAAATGAAGTGAGTGTATTATGATCCCAGCTCTTCCAAATGATAATTTACAATATGCAGTGACTGTTACTTGTGTAATAAACACAGAGCTGTCATAGGCGTTTCATACGCTGTTTTTTGTCATCATGCTAACGTTATGTTGGCATGGCGTTAAATACAATTTGATTAACTTGTTGTAAGATATGATCTTATCAAAGAGAGTTTCGTAAACCACAACTGTCTACAAAACCAATGTAAGTTAGTTGCTAAGACCTTGGGACCCGTCTGTCTGTGGTGTTATTATCAATAACGTTACACAGCATGTGAAATGTAACGTTACAAGATGTTAAAACTATTTTTTTGGACAATTAACGTTAAGAGTGTTTCCATAACAACCAACACCAGTTAAGTCAGCTACAACTACAGCCAAAAAGCAAACTACTCGTTAACTAAATGGATCAGTGTTAGATTTCACTGCAGCCATTCTGCTGTAATAAAGCCGGTAACATTAGCCTAGCGTAGCCGTTTAGCTAATCACTAGCTAGCTCTCTCTCTATCAAACAAACGTAAGCTTGGTTAGCAAATTTGCTAGCTTAGCTACTGTTGAATTTAATTACTTATTAGAATACATCAATTAGGTAACATTATATAGTGGCGCTACCGTTGGTGTTTTAGCTTCGTTTACGTACAATTCGAATAATTTAATATTATCTAATTATATGAATTATTAAATTACGGGAAATGTCTCCCGGATTCGCATAGGCGTTAGCTAACAAAGGTAAGAGCTCATTCAAAGGATTTGGCCATGTTGAAGCACTCCGCCCTGACAGCTTATATTAACGTTTTCTTGCAGCTAACGTGAACGTTACGCTCTGCAGCCAGAAACAACGGTTGCTGTATTCAACAGCACCGCAGCAACAAAGATCCTCAAACAACTTACCCAGTGCGACGGGGAGATAATAGACAGGGTGAAACTTACCATCACTGCGCTTTATCTCCACATAAGTACCAACGACAATCTTCCCAAAACACGACGCCATTCTACATTACTTAAACAATTAACAGAAACAGGACTACAGGCGTATTATGAACCGGGTAAATGCAGCTTATTCAGTTTGCCAGTCTTTCGGGAGGAAGATGCAGGCAACAGAATGAGCTAGCATTACGTAGCTACCAAGAATAGCAAAGTAATTCCGATCCAGGATTTTCAAAATAAAACCAAGCACTATTTTACCTTGGTTGATTAAAATGTCAGAATCAGAATGAAAAAATGAGCTTAATTTGCCAGGTATGTGAAGGCCTACACATACGAGGAATGTGACTTTTCATACATTGCTCACGATGTGCTTACTCATACAATGACAGAATACAGAACACATATATATATACACACCATAAACCAAAACAACAATGTAGACTGATCGAGACAATAGTGCAATGAGCAGAGTGCAAAGGATGCTGCAGTATAATAATAATAATAATAATAATAATAATAATAACAATTTATTATTATTATTATTATTATTATTATTATTATTATTATTATTATTATTATTATTATTATTATTATTATTATTATTATTATTATTATTATTATTATTATTATTATTATAATAGTGAGCATTTACAAGCCAAATCTTGCAGTTTTATCTGGTTCTTGTTTAGAGGTACATTTTAATATGTAGGTAGGAATGTCGCCCTACATAGACTACCTAATGACAGGTCATCCAGTTAATTGTGGAAATAGTAATAAGATAATAATTCAATGGTTGTACCATTTAAGTCCTAAAGCATTTATCATTTTTAAAAGCCATATGGTACAAAGTCTGCTACCTGTGAATGTGATAGGCTTTTTATGGAACCAGTGGTGGAATGTGTGTACATTTACTGTGCATTTAATCAAGGTACTTGTACTTCACTTGAAAATGTTCCATTTTTTTGTTTCCAGTTTGTGCTACCTTATATGCCTACTTATTCTTTACTTTAGATGGAAATATGGTAGTTCACTTTTTACTCTGCTACATTTGCTCAAATTATTATTATTATTATTATTATTATTATTATTATTATTATTATTATTATTAGTAGTAGTAGTAGTAGTAGTAGTAGTAGTAGTAGTAGTAGTAGTAGTAGTAATATTATTATTAGTATTAATTATTAAAAATGCACTGTGGAATGTTCTGGGTGTATATGTGCCTGCATATATGTAGGCTATATAAATAACTTTATATATAAATATATATTTTTTTATTTTTTCTTCTTTTATTTATTTATGTGTTACCATATTATAATATACTTTTAATTATCTGAAGTTCTGTGTGTGGAGCATGAAGGACTTCAAACTGTCTTTTCTTAATACAACCTTGTGTTGTATAATGATAGACTACCTTGTCCATTGTACCTTGTATGTTGTAGACACTGTACATACAAAATGTAACCCATAAAATATGATGCATTGTTATAAAACTACCCAACAATATCTAAAGTACCTAAAATTAACTCCCCCTTGATCAACTGAATAGTTAAAATTAACACATAAATATTAATAAATGCAAATAATACAATTTGCTAATAATACTTCTACTTGAGAAAGAAGTAATTCTATCACCATTGTGGCACCCTAATCTCACTGAAGTAGGCTAGTGTACACTCACTCTGTAGTGCACGGATGTGCCACCTGGTGGCACAGAGGCTCTAAAGCTCCACATAGGATAGAAGGTAGAATATTTGTCACATCACAACAGGTTGTAAAGTGCATTTAAGTTTGTAACTCCCTTCTGCTACATAGCAGACAATATACAGTAATACAAAATTAATCATAAAATGGCTGACATAAATTATCTGTGTACACAGCACAATGCCACAGATGTTGCAAGTTTTGAGGGAGTGTGCAATTGGCATGCTGACTGCAGAAATGGGGGCTGTTGAATTGAATGTTCATTTCTCTACCATAAGCCGTCTTCAAAGGCGTTTCAGAGAATTTGGCAGGACATCCAACCGGCTTCACATCTGTAGACCACATGTAACCACACTAGCCCAGGACCTCCAGATCCAGCATCTTCACCTCCAAGGTTGTCTGAGACCAGCCACCTGGACAGCTGTTCCAACAATCAACTGTCAGGGATCATCTCAGGGAATTTCATCTGCATGCTCATCGTCCTCATCGGGGTCTCGACTCTCAACTTGACTGCAACTTCACACAGCCATTGAAGAGGAGTTGACCAACATTCCACTGGTCACAATCAACAACCTGATCAACTCTATATGAAGGAGACGTGATGCACTGCGTGAGGCAAATGGAGGTCACACCAGATATTGACTGGTTTCCAGACCCCCTGAACATTACAGTAATACAGACTTGACTTACTGTATGGCTTTTCATTTTTATAAATTTTATGGCATGCATTTATACAGATCCATTTAGGGACTTTAATCTATAGAATATGTAAAATGTATATTAAATAAAACTGTCCACAGGAAAAATACCAAACATTGTATGTTTACTTACTTTAATTAATAAAATTTCACACATTTTATATTGTATAGGCCATTGCAGAAGGAAGCCTTTTTAGCTTTGTAAATCTTTAGCGACACTTAACTGTTACACAAGCAGTTTATTTCTTGGAAGTGGCATAATTACAGGATTAACACTAACAGGTGTTTGAACATGCAAAAACATGAGTCATGGTAGCAAATTGTTGGTAGAAAAGACAGTATAAAAGCCTTGATCCACGATCATTCTGGATTAACAACATGTTTCTATTCAGTGTGAAACCTGTGTCTGCATGTAGCAATGAACAAAACAATACATTTGGTTTATCTGTCCCTACGACCCGACATCGCCCGAACAGCGCCTGTAGGCCTACTTGTAATCATTAATGTCCACATGTTTATTCGTATTCACATTCACTGTGGGTCTGCAATCTCTGAATGCACTAGGAAGAAGACAAACAACCCAAGCAATTCACCAGTTCACCACAGTATTGGATTGTTCTCGTGTATCATACTAGATTCTCACAAAAACTTACAACAAACACAAAGACACACCAATTTTTACTTGTACCCTTACTTGTATATCATGCATTGTCTTATTCCTGACTTTTACCCTAATCACCAAAAACAAAATGCCTAACCCCAGCTCTAAGGGCTCGAGATCATTCTCTTTCCAGAAGCTACCAGGTTCCTATGTGGTCCTACAGCTGTTACCCCCCCCCCCCAACTGTCTCCATGCACACACAATCTTTAAACCCCCCTCCCGCCACTTTGGCATCAGGCATTTGCTGGTGAGTTCTCAGCTGTCTGTGCCCTAAATAAACCTTATCAGGAGCAGACCACCTTTGAGGGGGTCTCTCTCACAGAATTTATTGAATGGAAAAGAACTGTTTAACTCATAAAGCTTTGGATAATTCAAAGATCCCAGAAGGACATTTGGTGCAACGCAAGTAATCATGGTTTATTACGACCTTTGGTACAAAGCTGTTCTTTGGGGTTATGGAGTGCTTGGAGTGAACCCCTATGTGCAATGGATGGTCCATCTTGGCTCTGTCCCACCTCACTGAGCTCCACTATAAATATATACCGAGGTGTTGGTGGGGGAAGATTACATAAGACAGAAAAAGTTTGTCACAAGCACTACGGACTGGAGGTCCAGACCATCTACGCAGAGCAAGACACACAACACAACCCGAAAGGTACTGTACCGTTGTTGCTTTTTCATTTGAGTGACATTCAGGGATGCAGACCATGCCTATCGGGGGAGCAGGAGGATGTGGTATCTGTCTAATGGGAAAGTGGCATTTGTTGCAAGGCCTCGACAGGGGTACGAGAACATGCCCAAATAAGGCCTGAGGGGAGGCCATTTAAAGTTAGAGATAGCACATGCTTGGCCATTTGCTACAGGAGACCCAGGTCAGGAGGATACAGATTATCAAAATGGTGAGAATAAAACATTTCTAATGCTACATAGAATAGCTTTAAATAATAGCACTACAGTGATAACTACTCTCCAGGGTACTACATTCTGTGCTGTACATCTGTCTGGGTTTTAAACTGCTTTTATACTTCGAGTCTAATGCTCTGTATTATTTGAAATGACAAAAACAGGTTGGAGATTTTACATGTCATTACTGACATTCTCTTTTTCTATCAGATGGGAGACCCAATTCAGTTAAAAGATGACGGAAACAAATTCTTCCAGGCAGGAGATATAGACAAGGCCATTGAGTGCTACACTGAAGCCATCAAGGTGTGCAAGGACAAAAAAGTACTTGCTGTCATTCACAGGAACAGATCTGCATGCTACCTAAAAAAGGTAAGCAGTTTGATAAAGCACAAAAACAAATATACACTGAATATTTTAGATTTGCAATTTTTTTGTGGCAAATTTAGACTTTTATTTATATGTTCATGTTTTTCATACAGGAAAACTATGCCAGTGCAGCATCTGATGCATCTAAAGGTAGAGTAATCAGTATCTTAATTTTTAATCAACATTAATTACAAAATAAAACAAAACAATAGCAGCAATGAAGCTGGGAAAAAAACATTAACCTAAACCGAAGGCTACAAGATCATAATGACTCTTTCTTTCCCGTATGTAGCAATTGATGTTGATGCAGCAGATATTAAAGCCTTGTACCGGCGTTGCCAAGCTCTGGAGAAGCTAGGAAAACTGGACATGGCTTTCAAGGATGTGCAGAGATGTGCCACCATCGAACCAAAGAACAAGACCTTCCTGGAGACTCTCCGCAGGCTGGGAGCAGAGATCCAGGCCAAGGTCAGCATTAAACAATAACAATACACTCCCACAGACAAGTGCATGCAGGAGAGTGCAAGACAACAATAATCACTTTACATAAATGCTGTCAGCAACATAAAATCAACACTGCTTCAATTGTGATCTTTTGGCATAAAACTTTTGTTGTATCATTAGAAATACATTTTTTTGATACTAGTAAGTAAACTGACAGATAGACTTACACTGAACTACAAACAAAATGTATATGATAGGGACATGTCAGGGTCAGGAAATTCTGAGTAAGTTTTTTTTTTATTCTCTACAGCTCAAGACAACATTCTCCACCGATTCGAGGGTACAGAACATGTTTGATATTCTCCTTGATGACGAAATGGACAAGGAAAAGAAAGAAAAAGTGGGTATTTTCTATAGTGAGAACCAAAACCGCTGAAACCTTCCTGTTTATGGCGTTTGTTAGGATGTGGATGAGTACAGTTATTGGTTTCACATCTGTAATTCTAACCTATTATGTCTAGGCTGCCAACAACCTGATTGTGCTGTCCAGAGAGGATGCCGGAGCAGAGAGAATCTTCCAGAACAATGGAGTGCCTCTGCTACTCAACATGATAGAGACAGGCAAACCAGAGATGATTCTAGCTGCTGTTCGTACGTTGTCAGGGATGTGCACAGGACACAAAGCTCGGGTGAGCAATTTTGTATAATATGAGTCAAGACAAAGGGAAAGTGAAAATCGAAGAGTTGGGGTCAGTGACAAAACTGTGTCACTAAGGCAATATGAAGCTTTTTCCAAACAAAACACACTTTTAAAGTAACAAGTAAAAGTAACATCTTATATTTATTTATTTATTTATTTAAAAAGGACAGGTCTTACAAGGTAACACAGCTAAACATTAAATCAGGCATATGATACAACACAATTAAGAGACACCACAATTTTCAACATCATATTGTAAAAGACACCACAGTTTTGTATACAGGGTTATGTAATTTAAAGTGCTGTTTATGCAGTCAAGTGCCATTCTATGAAAAGTACAATTTAATTATGTTAAAGTGCAGTAAAGTAAAGTAAAGTTAGTGTAGTAAAGTGCTGCATCTAGTACAGTAAACACACACATGCACATACAATACAACAGAGTTCGTAAGTGGTAACAAATTTGATTTGTCTTGAGCCATTGTTTGAGTTGGTTCTTAAAACTGGGGTAAAGTCGGACAGCCAGTAACTTGTTCCAGATCTCTGCCCCCTTAGCTGACATCCACTGATATAATGCCATTAGAAAAAAACTTTCATTTTATTTGCATTTATTTTTTTCTTCATAAAATATAATTAGTATATATTTCTTTTCACTACCCCTAAACAGACCATGGCCATTATTCACATGGTGGGCGTTGATAAGATGTGCAGCATCATGGCCGTTGACAATGAGGAGATCGCTCTGGCAACCTGCAACCTCTTCCAGTGCATCAATGACTCCCTCACTGGTGGAGATAAGAGGGAATACGGGAAAGAAGAGGCCTTGGTTTTGGGTGAGACAGAATCATCATCTGTATCTGTTACCAAAAGTGAATTTTATTATGGACACTTATTGCTTAAATTTTGATCTTTAACTTGTCTCCACAGGATCACAGAAATGACCTATGCTGCTGCTGGTATTTTTTTTACAACTGATTGTGACATACAATCTTTTTTTATAATCTGTCCGTCTACAGATGCATCTAAAGACCTGAAAAACATTCTTCTCTCTCTGCTGGAGATGATTGCTAGTAAAAAAGTGTCTGGCCATGGCAGAGACCAGGCACTGAACCTCCTCTGCAAGAATGTACCTCGCAAAGACAAAAAAGACCAAGACAACTCCAAGGCCCTTTTCACCATAGACCACGGTGAGCCTGACATCGGAATCTCGTCGCCTATTTTGTTTCTAGGTCATTGCTGCATTCAAGTCTTCTTGACATGAGGTATCTATATATGCATATATATGTGCGTTTGTTATCCAGGTCTAAAGAAGATCCTCAAGGTGTGTGGTCAGGTTCCTGAACTGCCAGATCAGCTGCCCTTAACAGACAATACACAGCTGATTGCCAGCGTGCTCCTCAACAAAATCTATGATGACCTCAAGTGTGACCCAGAGAGAGACAACTTCAAGGACATCTGTAATGAATATGTCAAGTACGTCTATGCAATACAGATCATCCATTTATCAGTGTTGTGGTCAAGAATTTCTAAATAGAGACCAAGCCAACAATACCTATGTCATCTCTTATACTTTTTTATTTTCCTTTTTGAACAGATCCAAAATTGATCCCAACGACATGGACAAGACCATCCATGCTATCAACACCATCTCAGGGCTGCTTCAGGGTCCCTTTGATGTCGGTAACGCCTTGGTTGGACATCAAGGCATAATGGAGATGATGGTTGCGCTGTGTGGCTCAGAACGTGAGGTGGACCAAATGGTTGCTGTGGAGGCGCTGATCCATTCCTCCTCAAAAATGAGCCGTGCCAGTTTCATCATCACCAACGGTGTGTCACTGCTCAAAGACATCTACAAGAAGACCAAGAATGAGAGGATTAAGATACGTTCGCTAGTGGTGAGTGTGACTAGGAAAGAATAGAATAGAGTAGAACTTTATTATTGAAACAAAAGTTTATAATGATTTTTTGTCAGTCCACGTACAATAAAAAATAACATTAAAACACATTATGAAAACATCACAGTTACATTACAGTACAGTAAAGTAAAAACTACACAATTGCTAGATTTTGTCTGTGTGTATACATGTAAAAACTCATGTCCATGTCCCCTCTAGGGTCTCTGTAAACTGGGTTCAGCTGGAGGTGACGATTACAGTTTGAGGCAGTTTGCTGAGGGCTCCACAGAGAAGCTGGCCAAGCAGTGCAGAAAGTGAGTACTCACACAGAGATTGATAACGTGACTGTGCTTTTATTGATTGATTGAACTTCTTTATTGAATGCTATATGAAAGTAATGGTTCTAGCAAGAAATCCCACAACCACAAAAAACTTCAAAAGGAAAAAAACACAATAAAGTCAAAAGGCTTATTTCCATTTCAAATCCAAGACCTAATTAGAATTGATCTGATTTGATGCAAAATGGTGTACAGATATAATTCCTTACAACAGTTATACAGCACCAGAATGTCACTCTGCCATGCAATTCTACTTCACGTTATGACCAAATACACTTTGTGTTAAATATTCCCTTTTTTACTCTTTTAGGTGGCTCTGCAATCCCCAAATTGACACCAAAACAAGGAAGTGGGCTATCGAGGGTCTTGCTTATCTGACAAATGATGCTGATGTAAAAGATGACTTTGTTGAGGATGAGCTTGCCATGAAAGCCATGTTTGAACTGGCTAAGGTATGACAATAACAGACAGGGAGAAACATACAGACAGTATATCTGATTCGACATTAGAAATAACCTCTCTCCTTTCTCTGTGTTTTTAGTCCAAGGATAAGACAGTTTTATATGCAGTAGCTTGCACCCTGGTTAACTGCACCAACTGCTATGAAAAAAAGGAAATTATACCTGAGCTGGTTCAACTGGCAAAGTTCTCAAAACAACATGTGCCTGAGCAGCACCCCAAGGTAAAAATAGAAAAGGAAAGGGAACTATTATATAGACCACAATACATAAATTGACATAGGTACAAAAGGAAATGTTCCGCATTTGCATGCTTATACACACCCTGTATTATTTCTTTTCTCAGGACAAGAAGGACTTTATTGAGAAGAGAGTGAAAAGGCTGCTTAAAGCTGGAGTCACATCAGCTCTTGCTGTCATGGTCAAAGCAGACAACTCCATATTGACAGACCAGACCAAGGAAATGCTGTCAAGGTCAGAGAGAAGCGGAAGCATTTCATAGCAAAGTCATGATGAGACACTTTAATTGTCTTTAAATACGTCATTTAACTGATTGGAATCCCCCTAAAAACCACCTGACTCATCCCTGCTTTGATATACTGCATTAGTCATTTCTCACAAACAATGACTTAAATTTACATTTAGGGAAGAGGGAATCCAAGTTAAAACATTTTACTGAGTACATCCAATTTCTTGTTCATTCCTCCTTAAATTTCTAACATTGCGTAGACATATGTGATTGTTGAATCACTTTTCTAAATAGAATGCATGCAGTGTGCTGGCTGTTTTACAAATCTATTTTCAATCTTTTATCTTTAGGGTTTTCTTGGCATTGTCAGAGGATCCCAGAGATCGTGGTACTATTGTTGCCCAAGGAGGGGGAAAGGTGTGTGATAGGTTTGGAAATCAAAGTGCAAGTGAATCATTAAACATATTTATGGAGTCACTATGAAATGAAAGGACAAACACTTACTGGGGAAAAAAAAGGTTGTTGCAAAACATGCCCAGTTGTTCACTACTGTTCTTCCGGCTGTGCCCTCAGGCTTTGATACCACTTGCTCTGGAAGGGACAGATGCCGGGAAGGTGAAGGCCGGCCACGCCCTTGCCAAGATTGCAGCTATTTCCAACCCAGAAATCGCCTTCCCTGGTGAGAGGGTAAGACATGCAACAATATTTATTTGTTTGTCTATGGCCGCACCCCTTTGAGATGACAGTGAAGGAAGAGGAATGGTAATTTTCTTCCTAATCCCCCCATGACACACTTTTCACTTTTGACATTGTTATGTTGGCCTTATTGGTTCTGTGAGTGGTTTATTTATTATTATTATCATTATGATACATAACTTGTAAGTTCCTCTCTTGCAGAATTCAGTATGCATCACAAAAGACTGTTCAAAATTTACTTCTCTGTCTTGGTTGACAGGTGTATGAGGTGGTGAGGCCTTTAGTTAACCTCCTTAGCACAGACAGAGATGGAACGCAGAACTATGAAGCTCTGAGGGGCCTCACCAACTTGGCTGGTTACAGTGAAAAATTAAGGTAACATTTTTCAAGACAACATAATATTATGATTACTGTGGTGCTTAACAGCTCATTTAATACAAGTGACTTCATAGCTGCTTGCTTTTTTGGTAAGGTTTTGCCTCATTGTTTTTCACCTTTACCTTCATCTGTTTTGTAGAGTAAAGATCGTGAAGGAGAAAGCTCTGCCAGAGATTGAGAACTACATGTTTGAGGAGAATGACCAGATCAGACAGGCTGCCACTGAATGCATGTGCAATCTTGTTACATGTAAAGAGGTGAGAACAGACAAGCAGTTAAAAAACTCATGTAACAAACTGATGGCGCATAGTCAACGTGTGCAAATAAAGTTTTCCAACAGGTGTGAAATTAAAATATATAATTACATTAAAATAATACATAAAACTGTATGTTTTAGGTCCAAGATCGTTACCTGCAAGATGGCAACGATAAGTTGAAGCTGCTGGTGCTGCTATGTGGTGAGGATGACGAGAAACTTCAGGTAGCTGCAGCTGGAGCTCTGGCCATGCTCACTGCTTCTCAGAAGAAGCTCTGTACCAAACTGACCCTGGTGGTATGTACAACAACATTCAGTAGTGTTTTTAATGGAGAATAATTATTAATCAAGAGTTGAATTTGATATCATAGAGAAAAACTAAGACAATGATGCTATAGCCGTGTGGTTGTTGTGTTTGATATTTGTTGCAAGACATGCATTGTGTAGACAAAATGCATATTTTTATCACCATACCTGCCTTGTAATGCACATTTGTCATCTTGAACCCCACGCTGAGATTACTGAGGGGACTTTTTTCAGAGTTACACCCTGAATGATGTAAAACAGAGGAGATTCCCTTAAAATGAAATACAAAGAAAAACCACTCATTTTAAGACACATAGAAAAACAGCATGTGACATTTTTGATTCATCATTCACACACTTTGCCAGAGTTTTAGTGAGTGAGTGATTGCTCTCTCCCAACAGACCACCCAATGGCTGGAGATCCTGCAGAGAATGTGTCTCCACACTAACCCTAAGATACAGCACCGCGCCCTTGTGATTATCTACAACATGCTCGACTCAGACAACAATGAGCTCGCCAAGAAGCTGATTGAGAGTGAGCTGCTGGAAATCCTCTCAGTGATTGGCAAAGCGGAGGACAATCCCAAGAGGCAGGAGGGTATCGATGTATCGCGTATGTGCCTGGTCAAAGCGATGGAACTTGGTCTCATCAAACCCTTCACCAGCCCTTCTTAAAATGCTGGCAACAAGAAAAACAACAGCAACGGACATTCTTTTTATTCCCTCTTTTAAATACAGACTTTTTTGCTAATGATTTTTCCACATCAAAGATATTAAAGGATTCCTAAATCTCTAAAGAAAATCTCTCACAATATAAATCAGTGTTGTTGTATAATATCTATTATTTCTGTTTGTGCTGAACTGCGTCTGGTACAACTAGTCATGCAGGGCAACAAGGTAAAAGAACCCAAACACAGTAAGAAGAAGCAGCAGCATGGCTTCAGTGGCTGCACAGATGATGCATATTTTTCATGTGAACATGGTGAAAACTTGTGGGGTTTTTTTCTGCTGTTGCAAATGATGTTGTTCCAGAAACTGAAATTGACATTTATTGAAGTCACACACAAGCTGTGACAGTTGAACTAAATGCAAAACACACAGAGCTCAAAACAATAACAAATTATTACTGTAGTAGAGCTACTATTTTTGACGTACACACACTTACTTCCATAACTTGCTTTACCCTTTGATACAATTTTTTTTAAAACTCAGTTTGCACCCAGTTTTCTTAGACCACTCAACTGTAAATTGCAGACATTTGATGATAATAATCCCGGGTAAGCCATTTCATTTCTTATGCACATTATTTTTGAATGGAGAGGTTTATAATGCAAATGGCAGTGCAGGGGTCTTGTGTTGTCAGTTCATGCCATAACTCACGTGCATCTGGTTTTCTGAATTATGTTTTTAGAAAATCTCTGTTTTTTCTTTTAAAAAAAGTAAAGTACTACTGTTTTATTAAAGCTAAGGAACATTATCATTTCAATCTCCCTCGCCACACACACACACACACAGGTTTTTTCAAAACCTTTATGCTGACTTGCCCTTATTATAAAAAAAACCTTTACACAGCACTTCAAAACCAAAATCACAAGGTAAGACAACAACTTAGCAACCAGGATAAACTGACAAAGTAACAAAGGATCTGGGCTGCTGTGAATCACTGATGAGGGAAGTGAGCACTGGTGAGCAGGTGAATGAGGAAGTCATGTCAACAAGTTGTAAACTTGTGCAAAAATGTCCCATGTGCTATAATTCATTCACTATTCCCCATTCAACATCCAGATTGAAAACCCTAATAATCCAGATACAAAACAGTTTACTGATCTGTTCTCTCACAACATGTTACAACATCTTTACCTTCTGTGTTATTCAAAACAGACAAGCAATAAATCAGCGTATGACCAACACAATATTAGATAGATTAAACATACACTGTTCCTGTAGGTCAGGTCTGTGTTATGATGAAGTTAGGTGATGCATGAATTGCATGAATTATTATTACGTTCAAATCTCCACAAGAGTCCATCTCTCATCAAAAACCTCCGTTTCTATATCCCAGTAAGCGGGCAAAAAAATAGGCCTCTCGTGTTTAATAGACAAGCGTAGTAATTCTCCGTGAACTCCGCAGTCCCCCACCTCTGATGCCGGTGTCAGCAGCACTAGCTGTAACCATTGTTCGAATTACGGGAGGATTGGATCTGACCCCCCAGCCAATTAAAGCTTGGACACCCCCAAAGGAGGCAAAAACAACAGTTCAGGAGGTTATTTCTTACTGTAAATATTACAATATGTTTCCAATATTCATGCCTTATATTCAAGAATCTTGAAATAGACACCTTCAGACACCTCTAAAATGGACCGTACCACCTAAATGGAGCCTAAAAGTAGCCTAACTCGTTCTGGTACCAGGGCCACAGACTCTAAACCAGGAAGAGGAAGATGCCAAAGTCCTGTTCAAGGGTAAAAGAGGAAAGCGAAGCCACAGATCGTGCAGCTGAACAGTGTTATGTCCCATACACTGATGTATTTGCTGCGGCCCACTTCAATATCAACGCTGAACGCCACATTGATTTTTCTTACTTCCTACTAAAAATCGTATTTAATCTCGCAGCATCTTTTCTCTCTCTCCGTTTACACGCGCGCAGTGGGCCAATGTCAGTTAATATCGTGGGACATTTATGCAGCAAAACAAAAAATAGTTAAAAACTTGACAGGTCAGACAGAGGAAACTTTGAAGAGGAAATATAATTCAACTTTTAGCGTCTGAAATTTAGACGCTCTGATGGAGCTCAGAATTGATCAGGAGGACGGCCACCACTTTTGAAAGCATTTGCCAAAAGTTTTCTGAAAATTTGCTTGCAACAACAAATGTTAAATAACAAATACAAATTATATGAGAAGTACTTGCACAATAGAAAAGCATGAATTGCAATGTAAATATAGAATAAACAGATCTGCCTTGTCCAACAGAAGTAACTTATAGGCTAAAAAGCAAGCAACTGTTTACTGCATTATATTCGGTTATAATTTATAATTCGCACCCTGGCTGTAACCAGGCTTTAACTTAGGAAAGACTGGGTCTCTTTCGGACTCATGAGTTTGGTTCGAAACGCCGTTTCGCTGATATTTCCTGACCTGACTGGTGGCTGTGTGTGTGACGCAGGCGCCGATCGCCATAATATGCTTGTGGCCCCTAAGCGGGGGATGGTTTCCCGCACCAAGTTACCCGTGGGTGGCAGGTGCTAATTTAATTCCCTATGTGACACTAAAGTAGCCTATCTGTGATGTCAAAAGCAGTGACGTCAAAAGTGGAAAAAAATAGGTGCCGGTGTCGTGCCCCCCAACTAAATGTCATTAACCACTTTGCCTTCACTTTACACATTCCAAGTTAGGGAGGAAATGTCTTTATTTATAGGAAGAGAAACAAAATTCAGGTGACAATATAAAATGGAATATAATTCAGTAATAAGCTTTTGGACAATGCAAATTTGTTTCTTCTATATTTCAATTGCATTGCTTTCTGCTACCGGGGAGTTCCGGCCCACTTCAAGCACTGGTCAGAAGTTCGGTTAGTAGTGTCAGAAGTTTGGTTATTATTTCTTTTCATTTCAAAGGATCTTAATATTACAGTTAAAGCCTATTCATTCTAGATGTTGCAATCTCAAAACACGTCTGCATATTTTTTAACATGACCTGGCTCCCTAAACATATAGCATTAATGAATATGCCTTTTATCCATGAGAATGCAATAGGTATGTTTATCACCTGTGCCAGAACCTACAAGTGTGTAAGAGGGTTTTTTAAATGTATATATGTATTATATATATGTATAGGGCTCCAAGAAGCTTCACAGCTGGTATGGATTTTGGGTTACTTGGTCACACTATGAAAGCTATTGAAAAAAATGGTCATGAATCACCCATTAAATATGTAGATAAAATAAACAAATTAAACATTAACAACCAAAAGTAAGTCAGAACTGTGCAAAGTACCTACAGTATAATGTAATCATCTGTTCCATTAATATGGGCAAGCATAGCATGAAAGCACTGAAAAACACTTTTCATTCATTTTCATAACCAATTCATTTTGAAATAATATACATACAGAGGGTGTAGGCTGAAGTTAAAGCAGAATGAACTTTTGGAGAAACGTGATGCAACGTGCCGCTGCAATAACCAACCACACAAATCACACAAATGTGAATAATTTGCCATTGCTACAGTCACACCGCACACTACAGTGCTCGCGTTACAATCCTCACTCTTTTAAAACAGTCTTGTCTCTGTAATAAGCCTGAATGCAAACCTCTTATAGAATTGTCTTTAGGGTAAGAAAAAGACAGTTTGTTTCTTTTGTCGTGACCAAAACAACCAAAACATGTTAGGTTTCTTGAGTCAGTGCTTGACCAGACACTGACATAAGATCTGGAGTTGGGCGCTGCACAGCGGCTGCCCACTGCTCCCTTGAGGGATGCGTTAAATGCAGAGAATGAATATCGCAACATGTGACAAATAAAGTAGCCTACATTTGACATTTGACCAGGGGGGTTGCCCCTGTTCATCCTCTTTTCACATTTATACTCGCTTTGAAACGAAAGTGAGGCGGGACCTTCATTTGTGGATCCTTAGTGGTATAATTTGTAGGACGGTCCTGCATACACACACAGAGTGAGAAACAAATAAAGAAAACGCCGCAGGTTGCAGGTCTGTTTCGGTGTCTCTGACCCGTGGATCCGGATATATTCAGTAAGTTTATTAAAAGACTATATGGTTTATCAGTCATTAGGCTATAGCCTACTAAAACACATCTCATGACGTGCTTATTTAACTACCTGTTAACAAGCGCAGCCATTAAGCTACTCCGGTATCACGGTCTGCCTTGTGAAGTAATTGCAAGGAGGGAGACTCAATTACACTACACTCTGTGAACGCATGCAGCTCCTAGGGTGCGGAAGGAAAAAACCTTCATGAGTTTCGGATTTATATCTGCTCTTTTGATAGACTGCGTTAGTCGGAGCTAAGTGTTGCTAAACTGAAAGCATTTCCACACATCGTGCAACATACAATTGTCTCCACTTATTGAAATAAATAGACATGTTCTCCACAGAAACACTAAATGCCATCTCTTCAGTTATTCAGTTTTTGCCCAGTGAAATGTTCAATTGTTTTTCCTGAATAGGCCTACACTTACCACAAACCTGCTCTTGTCACGTCTGGTGACTTGCAGGACGAAAGAAGACAGTAGGCTGCATTTCTGTGGTGGTTCATGTGGTGCTTTAGTTGTTGTTAACAATATTTAAAGTAATTTGAAAAAGTATCGACCGTGGTGGCTTTAAAAGCCCCTGTTGGAGTCGGGATATTGAAGACAAATAGACCTAGACTGAAGATCTGAGGCATAACCACTGGTGTGCTTTGAACATTTTAGTTAATGATGATAATGTTCTGATAGAAGAGTAGTGGCAGGAGGATGTCAGGGTAGCAAACAGTTTTGATTTCTGTAGCCTAATGTTTCTTACTGTAAAGTTTCTTATAGTGGTAACCGAGCTCCAACAGGAAGTGTGTGGGGAACAATAGCCTATACGTCCCAGTGAGTGCCAGTGGATGTCAACAGGTGCGTGGCCTTCTCAGCTAACATGAACGGTAGGTTTCTGAAAATTTACTTCAAACTGTGTCCAATGCCACCCACCAGTCTTCAATTTATTTTGTTTTTTTTTTCTTGACAGGGCTATACATCTTTCTGCTGTGTGCTCCTGTGCTCGCTCAGTGGTTTCCAATTGCAGCAAGTCAAGGTATGTCTTCTCTTGACCACCACTCCATGATAAAAAAAAGTGTTATGTGACATATTTCATATACTGCTTGGTTACAGGTGGACACACAACTTGGCAGGTGTTTTTCTGCCAGAATCCAGGATGTGCCGCTAATGTGACTTGCGTGTATTGCAATGATGAGCTTCTCCACAGTCACACTCACATCCCAGAGTGCAGTGGTCCCCCTCCACCCAGTACTGTCTGCAAGCATGACGGCCGGGCATTCGTTTGCAGTGATGCAAATGCTGACTGCGAGTTTGAGGGAATATCAGGCTATATCAAGACTGAAAAATGCACAGGTAGACACTTTTTAAAGCCATTACTATAGGGCATTCTTTAAATTTACATTTTCACTTGATGTCCCAGGAAACAACTGATTTCACAGATTTGGTGTATTTACGTGCACATTGGAGTTTTTTGAATGTGTAACTTTATTGGGTTCTGCTTGTGTAATCTCATTGAGATGGGGAGACTGCCTCATTTATACCCTCCTTTTTGTCTACTCCAGTTCAGGGCGCTGTTTGTTTATGTCTTTCATGTTGGAGGGAAATTCCATCATTGCAGACTGCAAAAAATTCACATCTAGTTTTAAGCTGTTGAATACCCTCTTCTGGTAGTCACTTTTTGCTGCCTTTAAAAGAGTTTTCACTTCACAAAAAGGAACAGCCCTGATGCCAAACTATATTTATATTTATTGTCATTAAAATGTTTCCGTTGAATACGCACTCTAAATTAATTGACTGAACTGTTCACACTGATGATAAATTAGAATAATCTGACCAAGCACATTTTCCTAAATAAAAAGCCCCATTATATGAATGTTAGATATCTTTTCTGCTGTTTTGTATGATGCTAATAACAATTTCTAACACTTCTCTTGTTTTCTCAAGTAGTCCACAGCAAAATTTGTGATTTTAAAAGAGGTAAGCTTTTCCTGCAAATACACTTTACATCATGCTGCTCACTGTTTTGATTAACAATTGATAGCTTGTTTCTTCTTTCCTCAATCGCGTCACCACCTGTTACCACAGATGATGCGCTTGGAAGGATTGTTGGTGGAGTTGTTTGTAAGTCCTGATTACACCATGTTTCTTCTTCTGGATTATCAACTGTCAATAGCGGCCTGTGCAAAATCTTTCTTTCCCCTTCCACATCACCCATGTCTGCTATGATATTTACATTTACTCATATGGCAGACGCTTTTATCCAAAGCGACTTACATTTGAGGAACAACTTACAAGTATCAACGGAGCATCAAATATAGATCTACAACTGACAGTACATACTAGTAAGAGCGGCAATAAATACTAGTAAGAGCTCATAGTAGATATCACATCAATGGGTAAATACCTAGGGAAGGAATTAAGAGTTAACAGAAAGTGCAATCAGAAAAAAAAGTGCAGTCAATACAAGATAATTGTAGGGATAGAAGAAGAAGAGCACAGGAAGTGCATGTTAGAGGTTAGTTAGAAGTGTTATAAGTGTTCTTGGAAGAGATGCGTTTTCAAAAGCTTCTTGAAGTTAGAGAGGGATATGTTGCTACTAATCCGACTTGCTTTTACTCTGCCCTTGTCTTTCTTTCGCTAAGGGCTAAAATGTTTCTTTCAAACGCTGACAATCAGGTGAGATCAACATTTTATGATGTGTTGTACCTACTTTGTATTGATACAGTCATCTTAAACATCCATTTCTTAATTCCACAGGTTTAATATGCCTGCTAGTAGGCTTATCTCTGTGTTTCTGTAAAAAGAGACGATGCCGAGAGCAAGATCAACAGCCAATAAGGTAATGGAAATATTCTTATTCATAAAGTTTCATCATTGATACGGTTAGCTATTGTGATACCATGTTCGCAACATGTCATCATGGTTAATCTGAATTATTTTCAGTGACTCTAATGTGACTTCACCCCTAGAAGAGATAAAAAGCACAAAACCCTGTGAGAGGTTAGTGAACATTGAATAGCCAGCATAAAGCCCACAGTATGTGTGCAAATAGCTAGATGTAAATATACTAATTCTGAAATAACTTTTTTTTTTTTTTTTTTAAATCTCCAGAGATTGTGGTGTTGGTCCTAGATTGGATGGTGGCAGCTCCCCTCAATGTGACCAGAGCTTAAACTCCTGCAGCCTTACATATTAATTAGGGGTCCAAGCCCGAGTGGGGCTGGGAAGTTCCCGATGGTACCAATTTTTTTTTTTACTGTTTGGGTTTGGAACTCACGAAGGTGCATATAAAAAACCTTATATCCACGCATTCAGGGGATCGAGCTGAATCACGCCCATTCCCGCCTATCCTTTTTTCCGTTACGTCGCAAAAACTGATAAACCTATTTTAATTAACTCCTCCGAAACTGCAGGTCCGATCGACACCAAACTTTGCATGGATAATCTCTAGACCAAGCTGATAACAGTTTGTAGAGGAAATTTTGTTGTGCCAAAAAATGTCGCATTTGTAAGCTAACGAATGTTTGCGAAAAACGCTAAAAACAGGATGTGATGTCATATCTGACTTTTGGAATGGCTGATCGACGCTAAATTTGGAGCAATAATGTGGGACGCCCCCCTGAGGGCCTCTCCAAAATTTGGTGCAACTATCCCCTAAGTGGCGCTATTTAACCTGAAAAAAATGTTCCTCTATAACCACAGGGCACAATTGACATGAAAATTGAGCCAAATTGTTCAGCATGGTCTCCTCACTACAGGTATCAAAGTTGACCCAAATATGCCCATAGGTGGCGCTGTTATTGCAGATCAACCACAAGTTCGATTGATACCAAATTTTGGTTGTTTGTTCCCCTTGGGACCCTGATGACACCTGAAAGATGTGGTGCAATTCGGCTTCTAGGTGGCGCTATAATCGAAGCTCAAATAGTGTGGGAAAATCCCATTCATTTCAATGTGATTTTGAAATAAAGGACATTTTACCTCATAACTACGCACCACTTCACACATTCATAAACCTTATGCCTACGTGTTTGGGGGATAGTGCCGATTCGCATGGTATAGAACGCGCCTCTGTGCCATTAAGTTTTCATTTTGCTAAATTGCCAAAAACTATTTTAATTAACTCCTCTGCAGCGGCAAGTTCAACCAGCACCAAACTTGGGACGGACACTGTCTGGACCAAGCCGATAAAAGTTTGTAGAGGAAATTTTGATCCGCAAAAAAATGTCCCATTATAAGCTGACAAATGTTTGCAAAAAACGCAAAACACATACCTTCATTTTAAATCTGCATAACAGCAAGTGGGTCCCCCGAGCTACGGCATGGCGCCCGGGTCGCGCGCCCTCCATGGGGCGAGTGGGGAGGCGGAGCTTGGACCGCGCTTACAACTGCTTGCAATTATAGTTTGTTGTTGTATTTTGCAGTTTTGTTGTAAATAAACATGTTATGTGTGAGAGAGGGTACTTTTTGTTTTATTGTTATAAAAGCCTCCATCCCAGGCAAAGGTAAAGGTAGGCTACTTTATTTGTTACATACACATACATGTAGCGAGATTTATCCTCTATTTAACCCATCCCTGAATGGATGTGTGGCCACTGTACAGCACCCGGGGACCAACTCCAGATTGAATGCACTGTCTGGTCAAACAGCTGAACATGTTTTTGATGTTGGAGGAAACCCATGCAGACACTGGGATAAAATGCAAACTCCACACAGAAAGGCTGGGGCAACTGGATTGTGCTGTGGCCTGCAGAGGGCGTGTTCGAGTCGCTTGTCATTTTTGGATCCAGTGGTGCACTGAAGGCATGGTTGTATGTAAAGAGGCAGAGCAGGGACACAGAGACACACGGCTTCTCGCTGCCCTCAGCGGAGGAGTGATTCTTTAGCTATACGGTGTTCCCCTGCGGTGGAAATACACACTGCGTATATTTTTCTTAACCGCATTTATTTATCAGTTGGGCATCGACTGGGCTTTTTGTGAGGACTGTAGCAGCCACTGTCAGGAAAACATTATTTTTACTCGGAAGAAGACGATTGGCTGGTAAGGGTTCGTTGAGTTTCATGTAGCCCATCTAGTGAAACATTAGCCTAGATGTCTTGATAAGATGTATGCATGCGGTAAAATAATAGAGGTAACTACTGATACATGGAGCATAGTTTTACCAATAGACATTACGTTTCGTGTTTCCAAGTGTATCCAGATGCTGCGACAGGTGAAAATCTGCAGGTGCGCTTAAACAGTTTCTGGTCGGGAACGAAAGTGTTATGAGATTGTAGGTATACGGTATTATTTTTGTATCATAATTGAAATGACAACAGTAAAGTGAAGGCACGACAATTAGATGTAGTCTTGGTTTAGGGGGTGGCTCATTTTTATTGTCAACCTTTCAACTAAATGAAATTCTTGTTTTTGGGAAACCTGTAATACAACCAGTTGGGGCCAGAGTGCAGCTGATGGACAGTAACTCAGTTTTGCTGTGTCAACATTAACGTTTTGTTTCTGCTTCCTACTAATGACACAGATTGTTATTTATGTGTCTGCAACTCTGTCTTGAGCTTGGCAGAAGCTGGACATGTAGTTTTATGGAGGGTGAGGCAGGCATTTTGAAGGTTGTGTAACACAAGCAAGAAAGTCACTGGCTCAAAACTCAATAACTCAAAATTATTATAATGGAAATCTAATCTAAACACAGTGACAGATTTTATGTATTCCAGTTATATTATCTGTGAGCATTACTAGATGCTGTACTGGTCAAGCCTTTAATTTACTAGCTTGAGCCTCACATTATCACTGCTCTGGACAGTGAAGTGCTTCATTTCCCCTTCTGGTAGTTGGATATAGTTTTGCTAGTCCTAAGAAAAAAGAGATAACTGGTTATCTTGTATGTTATCCTGGGAGAATGATGGCTGCCCAGTGAGCTGGAAAGCTGCTTAAGCAAGCTCAACAACAGCAGTGTCCAGTGAATGATCTGGACTTACTGGTTATAAATCAGTGGCAGTTCAACTGTTGAACTTTATGTGATGTGTTTATATGATTTTATATAATTGTCAAACTACTGAATTTTAATATGAAAATTTATTTTTTGTTTTAGAGGGAGTTGTTTTTTGTCAGAATAAAGGAAGTTTTGGCACATTGCAAGGTGCTTTTCTCTCTGCTGTGAGAGAGACAGCTGGGTGGTTCAGCTGGCTGAAGAGTGAAGTGTATCTGCTATTTCCTGGGTCTGATAATGCTGTGTGACCCTATTCATGTATAGTGTTCCCTATTCATGTGTTGTGTTCTGTGTTTTAATAAAGCAACATGTTTAAAATGTCTTGTAATAATTGAAATAATAGACATTACCACCATAAGCCCTTTTGGATGAGAAGCGAAACATCTTCAAGTATCTTCAACCAAGTTCAGTTGCCTTTGATTTTAACCTTCCTTGGATAACTATGATCTGGATGACTGAGAATCTTCACAGACGCCAGTTTCACCAAAGTGTGACATACTGATGGTTGGAGAAAATGCATAATCATGCAAATCTGGATGGTTTCAAGCCAGGCTTGGACAAGGACACGATTTGGAGCCTGTGGTTACCATTACGAACTTCCTATTTCTTCATTATTTGACTAGGAGGTATTGCAAGTGGTCCAGCTCGGGCCAGGTTGGTCAGCTTGCTGCAGAGGATGTTTGAAAGGGAAAACAGCTCATGCAAATCCGCTGCTCTCTCCTTGGGGCTAACACCTGAGCTCCTGTGCTGTGCTGTGCTGTGCTGCAGCCTGCCACCCTTGCACTGATATGTTGCTCGTCAGAGTGAGCAGCATCTGTGCATTATGTAATATTTTCCATCTGAGTAGCAGCAGAAGTGCCACCACACTTTAGAGCCAAAATCTTGTCAACACAAATCATATTTATTACCAGCTCTTCTTGGGCTTTTACAGTGGGCTCTCCGGATTCTCTCTTAAATAGTGAATTAGTGATTAAATCGTGATACTAAAGCATTAATCGCTGTTCCAAAGCACAGAGTTGCCTTTGTTAAGCCAACATTAGTGTATCGTTTTACTGGTTTATGGTGAAGAGGTAGCACAGCAATTAACAGCTATGGGGTTTTAGTGCAGTCATGTGATTTTGGGTCAAAGAGCACTCTGTCTACTGTGCTAATACTGTACCATGGGATCCCAGTAGTGATAGGACCAAAATAACAGGCATATGAGGCTCATTAAGACAGTTACATAAGTCAGAGCTCTGAACAGTAGATCTCAGCTCTCTCTCTCTCATTCCTGATAATGGTCTGACTGACCCATGTGCCTTGTGTCCGCACGCAGCGGGGTGGCCCCATGTTGGGTGTGGTTACATTGAAGATGTTCTGATAAAAAAATGCCTCACTGTGTTGTGAAAATGAAATTCGTAACCTCGTAATATTTGTGTGTGTTTAGTGTGACCTGTCTTCCTCCTGCGTGCACTCTAGTTCTTCTCTCAGAGGATCCTCTCTCCCTCCTGTCTGCAGTGTTCTGGGTCGAAGTGCTAATGTGCCACGTTCCAGTTGCAAAGAGCTGAAAGCATGACAAGAGTGTTTGTTTTCTTTCTAGAGTTCGTCATCTCGAGTTATTCAGCACCAAGCCATTCTTTTTTTCTTTCTTTCCTCAGCTCACTTGCAGCAGTCTTTACTCATATCACTTTACTTTAATTTTAGTGAAGCAACACAGCGAGTGTACAATGGGATCCAAATTTATTTGTAAGTTGTTTCCAAACAGCTTGAGATCAGCATATTAAAACAAGATGTAGAATCCATCTATGTGAGTCTGATTATTTGGTAATTCCTGGATAGTATAGGACATTATCGGAGTAATTTTAATTCAGTTTACTGTGGTTTAACATGTTGCACTTGTGGCACTGTATATCATACAATACCATGAGCTGTTGGTTTTGCAATTTCTGATGGTTAAAGAGTGTTGTGTGTTATGCTGCTTTGCTATTTTCAAGTAAGTCAGTGCCAGGTCTTTATGGATTACTACTCATGACTACATTTTCTATTGGTTAAACTAGTACTGTTTTGATGACTTAATTACTAAATTAATAATTTAGTCTATAAAATGTCAAACCAGCAACCAAAAAACAATAGCATTCAACTCAAACTGATTAAATGAAAAAGTAGGCAACTATTGATATTTCTGTACTGCAATGTTTTGGTACTTGTCTTGATTTATCAGAATCTACATTTCTGAAGCATTAAGTAGTATGTTTGGTGTTTTTTACTAGATGACTAAAATTATGAATTGCTCATCAGAAGTGGAATTTATTGTCAGTAGACTAACAGATCACTGGACTAACTGAATCAGTGCTCCAATCCTCCTCCAGCAGAATGAATCTAAGTGCTGCTGAAGAAGAAGGTGCTCTGTAGTATAAAACCTAGACATGTCAGTGGGCAGTTTGACGTCCATAGTGTATTGATTGTATGAGGTTTAGTCTCCACACATCTATTCAGTTGTGGTGCGCCTCTACCTAAGCGAATCGTGGGCTGCTCTCTCTCTCTCTGTTATCTGTTTTATTGTCCTCATTCATCAGCCAGGCTTCACTCATGTCAGCACATACCACATAGGCCTACTACTGATAGCAACTCAGTCAGGACTTCATAATTAACTGTTATCAGTACTGTGATCAATGTTCACCCTAGAAGGTATAAAATTTCATAGAAAATGAGCGTTCCCCCACATTATTTTTCAAAGCAGTGGGACATAAATGAACTGTTTGCACGTTGTAGTCCTCCCTTTTATGTGATTTGTAATATTTGTATATGTAAAGTAAAAGGTGTTAAATAAATTTCAAGTTCATGTATTCACAAAATTGAAAAATTTGAATAAAAAAATACATATAAACAAGTTCAGAGATAGAGTAAACAAAGCATGAATGTTCTTTTTATTCCTTGAAGGCTTTTTCTTGGTAGACCTAGAGTCAGTGGTCCTCCATACAGGTATTATATAGCCATAACTGTTGGGTTTTGGCTTTGCTAATGCTATAAGTGAAAAGTCAAGCGAATAATTAAAGGGGCACTGATTTTACACATGAAGTTCACTTTACCTGTCATGAAGAGTAAACTGAAATTGTTTAATATCATGTAATATCTTCAAAGGCTCTGAAGGAGCTATGTTAAGTCTGGAAACATCTTATCTTGGCTTGTGCTTGGAGACTACACACATTTATAACTGTGTTACAAACTCGGTACTCGGAAGGTTAAAAGACATTTACCAGGCAGGGAGGATCTAATTAAAATACATCATTGAGCTGTATTGTGTGTTCAACCCAATGCCCCTTTAGGGGACTAAAAGCCATGATATCTCACCCTCTGTGACAGATTTTGAATCATCTTTTTTAAAATCTCCCAGTAGTCGTCCCGCAATACAAACTTACTGCCCCTTACGAATGCCCCTTTTAAGAGTGAAGATAGAAATTATCATGACAGTCCTCATTCATAGCTCCTTATGTAATTATTGTTATTAATGTGATATGACTTGACAAATATTCGTCAGTCAAAGCAGTGTTTCAGCTATATTGACTTCCAAAATTCATGTTTGTACAGAAATATGTTAATTTTGGGAAGACTGTCAACAAACGGCAGTGCCAGGGTTGGTCTTCATTTACTTTGCAGTGGATGTAGAATTTCCCTGTATTATCGCTTTGATCTTAATGACCTCCAAAAGACAGCCCCCCCCACGACCTCGTAGCATGTTGGCACCAGCTTTTGAGAGGACGAAATAATCTGCCAGAGGAGGGCTCGTAATTGTGCTCCTCTGTATAACCATTGGTTGGTTGGAGGGGTGCAAGCAGAGCTCTAGGTTGGCAGCCCTGCAGGAATTCAGATTATTCAGAGGTTGTGGTGTTTGTTGTTGTTGTTTGTTGTTTTGGCCCTGCAGAGCACCAAAGCCCTCCTCCTACATTCCTCTCTTGGTAATGACGAGGCTCGCAGAGGCCCGAGAGGGGATGATGGGGTGCTAGAGTGAGAGAGTGGGAAAGAGAGATGACGAAATAGTTATACGGCAAGACACAGAGGGCTGGGTGAAGCATGAAATTCCTCCTCGTTTTCTTTTGAAGCCTGTGACCTCTGATCAATAAAGTAAACTAGTGAGAATAATAAACTTGTGCCCACAGCGATATGCATAGGTAATAAACATCCCTGTCAACCTTGTGGCTTAAGGAAGAGTGAGAGGACCTTTGGACTCCAGGGCAGGGCTAAGTAAAACTAAGCTTGGCCTGTCTGGGATGGGCAAGTCTCTCTCTTCTTCCCTTTGTGTCATGGGCTCTGATTTTAAGAGCTGAGGCTAGATACTGTAGATATCACTGGTGGTTGAATATAATAAGCCTGCTGTAATAAGTCCTTGTCTCAGAGTGTGTCAGTGCTGGACCGTATCGCTCCATCAGGGCAGCCTGTCCCTGCCTCTGTGTCTTTAGAGAACATCGTCTCTGTTTTCTCTCTTGACCCCCCCCCCCATTCCTTCAGTTGAATCATGTGACTTTGGACACAGGGTGCCCTCCTCCTCAGTGCTTTTCATGCAGAGTGGAACTAGAGGAGACGCTCTCTGAATTACAAATACACAGGCTGAGTCTTCTCCCTGGGTTTCTTGTATTCATGTTGTCTTAGAAAACCAAATATATTCTTTGTCTTGCTTTGCATCATTATATTGCTGTTTTTCCTGTCCTGCTGGGAAAATTGTTTTTCTTTCAATAGCATTTAACATGTGTTTGTGTTTTGCATTGTTGTACGTTGTTGGAAGCATCCAGCTAAATATTTAAAACTATCACACAGTTCTGTATCTCTGTCTTTTTCATTCCCTCCCTCTGCCTAGCTCATTTTTCAGTTTCTGTCACATTTCAAAGGTCATACCTCTGTAGGTGTAGTCCCTCCTCTCCTCCCACCTATTGTTTCGGTTTATTTGCTGCCAAAAGATCAAATGCCATCAGTTAAAGTATGCATTTAGTTGGTAATTGTTGCCTGGCCAGTGGTGTATCTCACATGTGCACGCTGCTTACTGAGACAAGTATTTTAACTGATATTGTGCTCAGCACACATTGTACACTCTGCACTTTGTGATGATGGATCATGGACAGTAGCTGTTCTCACTGTAAAGAGCTTCCATTCCTTCCAGTTATTGTCTTCACCTTGCAGTATCATGTTGTTAAGACATAAATCACTATATTTTTAGCCATTCTTGCTCTGTTGGTTGATCAGTTGGTTTGTACTGATGTCATTATCATGACAAGATGCATCCAAAACTCATGCCCAAAGTTTCCCATATACTCTGATATCAATGCCAAAATACTTTAACACGCTAACAGGATGTCGTTAGTAGGGCTGAACGATTTTGGAAAATAATCTAATTGCGATTTTTTTTTTACCAATATTGCGATTTAATGTGCAATTTTTAAGCTCTTGCCCTACTGTATTATCCAGAACATACAAGCAATAAATCAGTGTATAGTATGACCAGCACAATATCAGATAGATTAAACATAGACTGTTCTTTCTTGTGGGTCAGGCCTGTGTTATGATGAATTAGGTAGAATTATTATTATGAGCAATGGTGGAGAAGATATCAAATTATAATAATATGAGAAACATAATTTGAGTCAAGTCATGGCATTAAATTGTATGATATAATATCATCAGGTCAGCCTACCTTTTCACCACAGGGTATTATACAGTAGGCTAAGCGCTCAATACAAAACCCACAGTTCAACCACTAATTAATGAGTCCTTAATCTCAGCTCAAATCTCCTAGGAGTCCATCTTTCTATATCCCTGTAAGCAAACTAAAAATACTTAGTTTGAGGTTCAATTCAAAAGTTGGCCAACGAAAATAGAACAGAGTGACGCCTCTCGTGTTTAATAGGCAAGCTTTGTA